>JAYMSP010003840.1:0-18298 GCA_036897095.1 Plantago elongata
CTCCTAATCTCTACAATTTACATGATGGTTCTAGAGAGTTCCCATCTCCATGGCTCTTCATGATCTCTCTAGATGGTTCCTCCATGGACTTGGACTCTTTTTGGGCTTGGACCGCGCAAACTAAACGGACCGAACTCTTTTTGGGCTTGTACCTCGCAAACTAAATGGACCGTGACAATATGCTAATCCTCCAATATGTTCATATTCTTGTAGTTCGCCAGCAGAGTAACAACCAAGCCAATGGCACAGTAGGAGATTAGTGCAGACAATTAAGGAATTTAAACTATTAAATTATTGTTTAAAATAATAAAAGTAGAATATTCTAGTAGGCCTAAATTAGCATTAATCTAAATTTTGTCTTGACCCGGGCCAAAAGAGAAGATATGCAAATCCCATGTGACGTGAGAGACCAAATTTGGAAGTCCCAAAAACAGACTTGTATCCTCAGACACCCTGCAATAGAATATTCCTATTTTCTTATTATTTCTATACTTTAAAACTATATATTATATACTCCAAGAGACATATGGCCGAACTTGATCCCCAAGAGACACTTTTACGTATGATACCTCCACGGTTTTCTCCATCTCTTAAACATTTTCTTATACATTTCCTTTAAAGGCAAAACTTCTCCATTAATTATCATCTACGGTCAAAGCGTTTGTAGTTGAATGGCAAGCTGAGGCATTACGTAATCATGAAATTACGAGTTCGATTTTGCGAATGAGTGATTATATTCTCTGTCTAAATAATGATGGTGATTAAAAATTTAGAGTTTAAAATTGAATGATAAATTCGTCTTTGTTCAACAACTATAATTATAACACTATTCTAAAACAAACTCCAGAATTATTAGAAACGAGTTTACAAAATTCGTAAGTATATCTCCTCAAAACCTTTTACCAGTACAAGAGGCAGAAATTAGGCATGAAGCTTGACAAATTTCGTCAATCAAGTGCCCCATAATTTAAAATTAACTTAAAATATACACAAATGGCATGGGATCCATTATTAGTTAGTTAATTGAAATTCTAGTTTGAAAAACTGTGAAGAGCCAAACATGAACTAGAATGAACGATAAATTAAATACGGCCAAATGCAACCAAATCGTATGAAGGGCCAAAGTAAATAAATTAATAGTGTCGACTCCCGACTATAGATCGATCTTAGCCAAAACACAGATTTATGTACAACGAGATAAGTTAAACAAATGTAGAATATACTTGACCAATTTAATTAGCAACTCATTAATTGCCAACCTATACCGCATTAGGTAATCATAATTAATTAAGTTTGATTAATTTGCACTTAATTACGAGAGTGATCAATGAATATTCCTATTCTGGCACAAGAATATCCTAATAATACCCAAACAACATAGGTCGATAGCGCATTTGGACAAATTAAAGGACAAGAAACAAAATTTTGCCTTGTCTTTAAACGTCCCTTAAGGCTCATTTAATCTGTAGTCTTTTCGAATATAAAGATTTTGTCTGCTTCCCACATTTTTTGCATGTCTAAACGATTTGTTTTTTGTTTTATTGCATTTGTAGACTAAGAATAATGATAAATTGATCAGATATTTACAAAGTTTGAAGAAAATAAGACAACATCGATCAAAATCACAAATAAGAATAATTTTGAAGGAAAATCTAATTTTACGTTATTATCAATCAAGGTCAATGGACGGACACAAACAAAATAAGAAATGATGTTAAAAAAAATCCGCTTGTAAAGATCGAGACCTAGCCTTTTGAGATGGTTCTGTTACCATATACTTAGCCACATAATGTTTCAAACTTTCAATAATCTCGGCTTTAATTTGGTCCATAACATTTGATACTTGGGTCCCTTCTTCATTGAGCTTGCTTGATGGATGCCATGTATTGAGAGTTTGAGACCAATCATTGTTGCATGTCCTGCAAATTCGGACATTTAGCTTTCACACAATTTCCAACTTCAACAACAACCAGACGTGTTATGCGAGTTTGAGTTGAAACTTGAGTTTCACTCGTTTGATAAGGTAAATGAGTTGAGTTTGAATCTCATTTTATATTTATGTATCTAACAATTCATCGGTTTTATTATATTTTTATTGAATTATTCTTACTCGTTTAATATCATTATACAATATACACCACTCAATTTGTAAAAGCTAGATATGAGAAACACATACCCTTTGAAGAAAATACAAATGCCAATGTGTGGCCTCCTCATCTCTTTGTTCATATGAAGTGATTTTCCTACCATAATTTTTGGTGAGAAAGAACTGTTATAAGAAAGCAACTGATTAATAAGATTCAATAAAAGGCCAATCAGTTCTTGAATAAAGAATCCTTATTCTAACTCCAGCAAACTTGGAAGCTAGTCAATTTGATCTATTTCTATCAAATGAATCCATCAAAGCTCTAAGATACAAACAAAGTATACAAAAAAGGAACAAAACCAACTCTATATTTTTGTATAATCATTCTACATGTCATTTTTATTACCATTTCCAATGTAACACAACTAATCCAATCGAACACGGTAAGGACTCTTTAGACGATCACTCTCTCAGCGGCGTCTTCTATGTAACTCGAGAGAACTCAAATCCCTTGTCGCTTAAGTCAACAACAATTGGTATTCTACAAGTCATCTATTTCTTCTCATGCAAAGACGTTCAGTAAGCTGGAGATTCAGTAGTCGTATGCGTGGATGTGGATGTTGCGGGGGAATGAGACTGAACATGACATTCGGTATGGCTGATTCGACAATCTGAGTTTGTTTCCCTCTGCTTCTGTTTAGGTGAAGCTGATGCCTCTCGGAAGGGTGGTGGTAAAGTGGCAATAGGTGCGTATATTCCGTTAGCGTGTGCAACACCAGATGCCTCCCCTGATGTTGCTGCCATTGCAGCATATTCCGGTGGCACCCATATGCCTCCCACCACTACAAATTGAGGCCCTTGTGCATTGCTGTTCACTGCATTTTGCACAGATGAGCTTGGCCTCCTTGTATGTAGCCTATATTTCTGTACACAGTCACAACGAAGAATAAACATTTAGGCCATATCGAAACATATTAACAATTCGAATCACATTCACATGTTAGATAAGCTACTTCGGATAATGTTTTAGCAAACCATCTAGCTTATTAATTCTAAATCCTAGAGAAGAAAACAAATCTTGCAGGGAAGTTTTGATATGAAACAAACAAACAAGTGAGTTATGTCCATGACTCCATGTCCATACTATGTGTGTAGTAGTTACTAGTTAGTATTAGTATATACCTACTCTTAGAAACACTGAAATTTTTTGAGAAAGATGACAAATGAAGTATAGAGACAAACCTGTAAATGGCTTTTCACTTCATCATTTGTAAGGCCATCAACTTTCATCAATTCCCTGATTTGTTTTGGTGTAGCAACTGCAATAAGAAAATTTATTAATCAGACACCATTTGAACCAAACAAGACAAATTAAGGTCTATTCTTTATTCAATTGCACAGCATTCTACATACCATGTGAGCCACCAAGCTGTTGTAGGGCTTGCAAGAATCTTCTATGGAGCTCAGGTGACCAACACCTCCTTTCCTTTCTTTTATCTTCTTTCTTACTACCACTACCACCACCACCACCACCACTAGTAGCCGCCGTGGAGCTAGTCGAAGCCCGCGGCAGAGCCGGAGAGGCTACTGCATCAGCATCAACACTTTTGGACTTGTTAAATGGATGAAATGCACCTCCCTTGCCATTTCTGTTCACCTCCACTACTACACCCTTTTTCTTGGAATCCTAAAATCCACAATTCAAGAAACAAAAAATCAAATCTTTATCTAACTCTACAAAGCTCAGACTCCCAAACACATAGATTCACATGGTTAAAAACCCCAAAAATTCAATCTTTTGACACAGTTAACAAAAAACAAACACCAAAACACATTAAAAATTCAATCTTTTGTAAATGAGTTGTACCTGATTAGAGGGTAATGGATCTGATGGGGTTTGATTCCAGAGCTGAACAGATTTAAGCCAGTCAGATTTTTTAGACTTGTCACTAGTGTGTGGTGGCTTGTTGCAATGTTGGTCCTCTTCTGAATATTCAGATGAATCAGTAGAATGTCTCTTGATGGGGATAAATTCTTCAAGAAGAGGAATTTCACTAGATGTCTGCTCAGAGTAACACTCATTCAAGTCCTTGCATTGTGTTACTACTTCTCTTCTTGATAATACCAGCTTCTTCTTCTTCTCTTTGCATATCTCAATAGCTGCCAAATACAACCAAAATTAGTCCAAATTAGCAAAAGGGATTGTTTCTCCACCTTACCAAAATAAGAATGTGAAAAAGATAGGTCGGGAGCTCGAGTCACATTCGTCGTTCTAGAAAGTAGAATTACCTTGTGTAACGAGATCAAGACAAAGAGGAAGTTCACGCTGGAAAACTAGTATCTTGGAACGCTCTTCTTCCAAACGTTGCAAGTAATTATCTTCATCAGAGAAATTGGACATCTTGGAAAAGTGGAGTTTTGGTGGTTTTCCAGATAAGAGACGGAGAAGACTGGGAGAAATGGAGGACTTTTGGTGAGGTTCCAGTAAGTTGTCTGAATTTTCTGTGTTGTTTATATATACTAGGTGGTTTAGTCTAGTTTAATTTAGGTCGGAAAGAAACGTGAAACGTTGAATATAAAGGTGTTTATAGGATAAGGTTTCGTGGTCGAGGCGTCGCATACAGACGAATCTAAAAATGGGAAACTGGTGTAAGAAGAAGGTGACACGAGGGTTGATTGTAGACTAATACTACTCTACTCCCTTGTTGTTGTAGTAATATCATATCGTATCGACAAATGTGGATGAATATTCCAGGGGTGATTCTGGTATATAAGCTGTCGTTGATGTTGATGTATCCAACCCAACCTTTTCTGTCCCGTTTTTGATAAGATCAACTTTCATCAACCACTTATATAAAAAGTATATCCGAGCTAACAATTTTCTTTTTTAAATTATAGATGAATATAAACAAAATTAACGATTGATACATCGGCTCGGCTAGCTAATCTAACTAGCATTTTTGTTCTCTATATAGAAAGTAAATTATCTATTTAATGAACTCAAATTCGTGACCTCTTGGATACGGATTGTATCTACTCACCACTTAGCTACAAACGAATGTGTTATAGTGTATATTATATATAAGTAAAATTATCTATTTTATGAACTCAAATTCATGACCTTTTGGGTACGGATTATCTCTGATCACCACTTAACTACAAACGAATGTGTTATAGTGTATGCTAATTGAGTTGATGAGTTTATTTCTTTGTAATGATTGATACGTGGATGACTTGATTATATTTGATGTAATATGATTGTAATAGTACCATGGGACTTATTAATCATTTGTTGATATGCTATTGACAACTTATGGTTTTATGGATAAAAGGTTGAGTTGTATACTACTATTTAATTGTTGTAATTGAGTTATAGAAAATGATATTTGAGATTGCATCAGCTAATATTTCACGGTATATATATGGTGTGTTAATGTTAATAATATGTTGGGTAAAAGAAGCGCAGTTCAGTTGGTAACACACTTCAACTCCATCCAATAAGTCGGGATTTCGAATTACCCTTTAGTCGTGTTTTAAAAAAAGTTAATAATATGCGGTATATGTAACGTAGGGAATAAAGTGTTTAATTTATATTTTTTGAAAATTTATTCCATTGATTAATATTTTTAGTAATAACTAAAAGATGTAAATATAGAGAAATAGTATTTTTAAAAATATAATGATTGGGGGTTTAAGTTATTTTTGTCATTTCAAAAAAATTAAATAAAAACGATACTCTTTATATACCACTTTCCGATCAAATATGAGTTGATTTGGGTAGCTAATTTATCACCTAAAAATGTATTCGCGAGCAACCATGCCAAGTAAAATGGAGATAGATTAAAAGTTGGCTCATTTATATTTCCTAGTTAAATGATTAGAAAAGAAGTTGCAGAAACAAGAAAAGATAAGAAAGTTCCGTGTGAGCAAAGTGATAGGCTAATGTGGATAGGCCCAAGTAAGGAATATACGACATTAGGCCTTTATTATTTGGGCTTGGATCACAAAAATATAGTTCACATTAGTGCATTTGGACAACTCCGCACATGTAGTTGATTATTAATCCATTACTTTCAGGGTCCCTTATGTTCACGCCTTCACGGGACTATAACCATTTCATAGATGTCAATATGGCCGAGCCACCGAGGCCCATCCTTGAGATGGATGGACAACTTGGGTACATTTCCAATTGAAAGAGATAGGCGAGGCATAATTCGTTTGAAAACTCAATAATTTCAATTCAGTTCGAACTAATTTCTATCCGTTTTTTATGTTACAAATAAGTTCATTCAGGCACTGTTCATACGAAATGAAAATTAAGGCAGTAACGTAGCCCGATGTATACAACGATTGTTTTATAGAATGTTATTTCTAAGCAAACACCGGCCTTTGACTCTCCCTATGTACTTACCAAGGCCCATTTAAAAGTCATATATATTATGGGCCAAACCTGTCTTTCAAGGCCTATAAAACTAATTTTGCTCGGTCCAGTAAGGTAACGCAGCCCGATGTATGTTCCGAAGCTTAGCCCATTTGGTGACAAGTGCCAACGCATCTTCTTTCAAAGGGTTAGACAAATTCTATACAAATATCAAATTTTACCCATTAATTATGAAAAAAGATGAAAAAATGACTAGTAAAACTAAACAAAACCGACAAAGGTAACTATAGTTTTCGTGAAAATATAAAATCCAGAGTCAATAAAAAGGCGCCAAATGTATATTTAGTGTAGAAAAATAAAGTAAAATTAGTCTTCTTTTCTGTATAATTTTTTTCGACATTATGAATACATCCTCTCCTCCCTACATCTTCCGTAATTCCTTATAGTTGTAAACAAATAACTCTTTATACATTTAACGCCGTACTTATTCACCTAAAGCAGTGTTTTCTTTTCACAAATATATTCACTCCTTACTAGAGAACATGGTTTT
This sequence comes from Plantago elongata, assembly GCA_036897095.1. Lineage (NCBI taxonomy): Eukaryota > Viridiplantae > Streptophyta > Magnoliopsida > Lamiales > Plantaginaceae > Plantago > Plantago elongata. The sequence continues at coordinate 7,018 of JAYMSP010003840.1, forward strand.
ATATTGAGTTAAAAATTCCATGTTCACTTCTTTGTAGCATATATTGTCATGTTAGCCAGCCAATTGATTCCCAGAAACTGAACCTAGCTAGTGGAGTACTAAGACAAAACTTGCTGGTTTGAGTTAGATTAATTCAACTATCGCCCCTAGTTTTGGTTACAACTAGAATAACTATCCACATTGCAATTCAAAGCTAGCTAGTTGTTACACACAGACAATTGATTCCATCAATCAGTTTAATCCTAGCTTCAATTGTTATGGCTCCCTATTAATTCAAATTGTCGCATACCATCCACATATGACTTAGTTTCTTCCACATTGGCCGCCTATGGCTCCCACTTCTTCACAACTTGGTCCATTGTTGTCCTAATTCAATTTCCGCATTCTTATCTACCTATTAGTGTATCAGTTACGCATATTTTATTATCGATAATATAATATATGTTTGTTACAGAAAATATTAGCCAGTTGAGTTTAAAATTACCAATGGTCTTTGCTTAAGTAAACTACAGTTGTAGTGCCACTAACAAGCTAAGGTAATAGTATATTTTAATCCATACAAAACCGTTACAAACTTGAAGAATTTGAATAAGGAAGGTTTGATTATGACTAATGAGAATCTTCTTAATTAGTAATGACTGACGTGTGAAAGTTTTGTTACTTGTGAATTCCGAGTGGGTAACGTGGGCAATATTCGTATGTGTATATTTCCTATTGACTTTGAAGTCTTGTAGTGAATTTAAAAATGTTTGGGAAGTTTCTAAGAAAATCAACGAATTAAATTAAATTTGTGAAATAGTAATTGCATGCAAAAATGTTGACACAGGCCAATTGAATTCGTCCATTTGCAACTTGCATGGTTTGGCAAATTTAGCGTATAGCTAGCTTATCTACCCACTAATAATATCTCATGCCCTTTTCATTTCTATACCCAATTGTACGTGCGTAGGTGCAAGTTAAAAAATGTAGCATGCATTATATTAATTGAACATTTCTAAGTACGTACTAACCTATTCATTTACATTCAAATAGTATATTGTATGGCTGTGGTCAACAAAACTAGATAGAGAATTTAGCGGGTGAGATAGTTTTTATTTCAACAAACTAATGTGATTAGCTTCTCATCGAATAAGCTAGCTTTTTATTTAAGAAGTTTTGCATTCACGTAATTAATTTTTTCTGAAAGACTAATAGTACACAGGACATATATTGTTGCAATATATTTATCAAATTATCTTCTTCTCTTTTTAATTTTCTCACTAGCTTATATTTAAGTGACTAATTCAGCCGAGAAATGTCGAACCCTTTATGAGAACGACTTTTCAATGTGTTCTTTTACACTCACAAGGCTCAAACAAGAGACCTTGTTTAAGTGAACTTAAACCCTTATCACTTAAGTCAACAACAGTTGGTTGTCAAATTGTCTTTAACGACATGCAAGTGGGCTAATTTCCAAAGGTGGACAATTTTTAAGAGATGAACTTGCTTGATAAAACTCGGTAAATGTTTGGTATATGGGCAAAACTCAATTTAAATTGACATTTTAATTAAAAAAATGACAATTTTGAATTTAATTTTATCAATTCAAATTGCATATCGAATAGTCTTTCCGAATTTATTTAGTGTGTGCATAAATTTGATGTTACCGTACTTATAAAAGGAATAGTCTTGATAGACTATACCTTTTAAAGAAATTACAAGCACAACTTATCCTCACTTAAGTGACTGTTTGAGATGTAATTTAAATTGAAAAAATCATATTCAAATTATTTTTTTTATGTACAAAATAAGTAATTTGAATTGATTTTTTGCATGTAGTTACAAAATTGATACACGGATCAAGATCGAGAAAAGAATGTGGAATCCGACTCGACAGAATAGGGAGGTACTTGTGGCAGAACGTGCCAATCTGGTATTTCACAATAAAGTGATAAACGACACTGTCATAAAAGGCCTTATTAATCAATTAATAGATCACTTCGGAATGACATATACATCACACATCCTGAATCAAGTAAAGACTCTGAATTTTCAGCAAGCTACTTCTACATCCATTTCATCAGGAATTGATGGTCTTTTAACAATACCCTAAAAGAGATGGCTAGTTCAAGACGTTGAACAACAAAGTTTACATACACTTACTTTTGTAAATATTCACCTTAAAATAAAGATTTGATTGGTTGGTAGGATTATTTTAAAATGTTTGAAAATTTTAAAATGTTAGGTATTGTTTCGTATTAAAATATTGTAAATTGATGCAGTAGTAGTACATGTGATAGAAGTGTAATGCATGTGATATTTTAGAGGCAACAAGTACAAAAACCAAGCACAAAACGGTAGATGGATTTGTGAGAATTTCCAAAAGTAGCTAGCTAGGAATTAGGATCATATTCATATCATATCATAGACATGGGATAAGCATGGCTTGTCAGCAGCCACTAGATATTTCACTGCAGGACACCCATTTTTCCACAACACCTCATAGCTGTACCAGAGAAACTCTCATTTGAACTCACCAATCACAATTCATCTGAACCAGCATATATTATTTTCATTCCGAACACGTATACTAATATACAGTTAGCCATATAAATAAAATATTTATAGTTAAACATATAAACCGAGTATTATAAACGACATAAGTGAAATGGAATAGATTAATTTCAAAACTAAGCATTTCATTTGAAGAAGATTAAAAACTAACAATTTGGCAAATTGACACTATTCCCATTCCCCCCACCTAATTTTTCAACTTCAACTATCTCGCCATTTCTGTTGTCTCTCTACTATACACTTGCAACCTTTTTGGCAACTCAACCCCCCCAACAAAGATCAAATTACAAAAACTACCCAAGATATTAAAAAAGTTACACTTCCAGCTACAAAACATCAATCACAACCCTCTGTTTCTTATTACATTCCACCCCCAACATTTCCATTTCTCTCATTCTTTTCCCTCCGCAGCCATCCCCGCTCGGAACTTCAAAAATGTTCACACCAAACAGCCTCACCACCCGGCCCGAAACCGTCTCCACCACCTGGGCCCGGCCCGATACGTTCTCGACGACATTCGATCCGTTAACCCTCCCTTTCCAGTCAATGTATAGCTGCCTGTCTGGCCCGCTGGACCGCATAAAGCTCACAACATCCCCGGCCCGAAGACCCTTCTCCTTCACGAACCGGCTCCAGCCCTTGGTCAACACGTAGCTCTGGCTGCTATTCCAATACGAATACCGGAACCTCCACACTTTTCCACCAACATCTTCGAAATTCAGCAGAACACCTTTCGAATTGTTCCCATTCTGCAATGGGAAGTGCTTCTCCGCATGCTGCTTCGGTATCACCAGCCTGTTCAGCTTCCCTACATCACTCGGCGTTACCGCCTTCTCGAAAAGCTGATCACGGGCCTTGTTCGGGCCGTGATTGCCCCCATTCGGGCCGAAAACCCGACCCGGTATGATTGAGTTGTGTGCGTTGCGCTTGCTCTGCTCCAGCTCGTCGTTGTAAGTGTGTTTCCTCAACATGTCGACGATTTCCGATTTGGAATGCGCGTTGAGGAATGCAATTTCGACGTCGTCGAGTTGTATCGGGTTGAGGTTCAACACGGCGTCGCGGCCCCGGAATCGCTGGGCCGCGACGTCGTAGGCTCGTGCGGCTTCGTTCTCCTCGTTGAACGTGCCGAGCCACACGCGCTGGTGCTTCTCGTAGATTTGGGCCCCCCACCTTCCGTTCGGCTGAGGGACCACACCTTTGAACCGGGATGAAGGGAGCTTTCGGGACTCTGCTTCGACACCGTTTTCGTCGATTACCACGCTAGTGAGGCTGTTGCCAATCGGAAGCGTTTGTGGAGTAAGTGTGGTGGTGGAGAGTGTACCCGTACTGGTCGTGCTAGTTTCTCCTAAAGAGCTAGAATCCATTTTCGTAAGAATGATTGGTAGTTGTCGAAGTCGAAATTTTAGATGAAATGGAATCGTACCGGTTTTGTTGTTAGAGTTTGAATAGTGAGGAGTGAGGAGTTGTTGTGAGCTGGGTAGGATGTGAGAGGGATATATATAGAAGAGGTGATTTGTTGAATAATGATGATAAACAAGTTGTATGTTTTAGGAAATATTTTATATTAGCTGCTGCTAGTAGTAGTAGTATAAATAAAGTAGTTGTACGTATAGTATAATAATGGTATTAAATAGACTTTTTTGTAAGATGTAAAAGAGATTTTGTTGAGAAGAAAAGATATGGAGATATGTGGGTCAGGTCAACCCTCCTCCCTGTAGGGGTGGTATAGGGCATGGGACAAGGAAGATTCATCGACTCTTCTACTTTCAGGGTGCTTCTTGTTAATTTTCTAATAACTCAATATCGTGGTTTGATATAAAATTTTAATTTAACCGAATTTTTTTATTTAAAAAATATATATAATAATTTAATTTTAAAATCAGACAATTCAACTTCAATTTTATACCAGACTGTTGTTTTGTACGTATTCATACATAAAGTAATAAATTTTAGAAGACTATTCCAACATCAATGTTACTAAAATGGTACATTGTAATAACAAATGAGTGATGTTATTTAAAACATGAAATAAGATTTTAAAATATGTTTATGCCCTTCACCAAATAAACTTCAAGAAGTTTAAGCTGCAGTGCAACATTCTAGTTACTTGAGTTTCCACTTGACACCTAATTTCAGAGCAACTAGACATTTGCTTATAACATTTTCCAGTTAGATATTGGAACTTAAGGTCAAAATGTTCATATGATGCCATGTTTAAGAATTAAGACCAAGTCAAGTTAAAAGAATTAATACAGACAAATAAGGACCAAGACATTGAGCCTCAGTTTGCTTGGCTTCAACCTTGGTCAATAGTGAAATGTTTTCTTATAACTCATATTTGATTATTGTTCACGCATCAATTAGAGTGTTACTCCATCATATAAAAAATTCTAAGTCGCAACTTACTATGATTGAGGTAGGACTATACGGGCTCATGAGGATATAGAGAATAAGTTTGAGAGTTTAAGCAAAATCCAAGAAGGGTATAGTGACTGACTTGGTAAAATTGATTTTTCGTGATGAAATGTATAAGCGATTAGTCGACTCATTTGAACGCGTTCATAACCAATTTCATGACAAGTACGTTACCATAAGTAGATGAAATGAAAGTGAGAATGAAGTTAAGATAGAGGTATGTGGGAGTTGTGGGGTGTGTATGTGGGGTGGGGTAATAGAGAGTAAGGTAAAGATGGAAAGAGTTGATGATGTTGATAATGAAGGATTGGAGGTGGGATCGGAGCAAGTAGATGATGGGATTCACATGACACTGTGGACCTAATTTTGGCAAATTCATTCCCCCTGAGAAATATAAATAAAATAAAATAAAAAATTATTTATCGACATATCTGCTTCTTTGGAGCAATGTTTCACTTTTTCTCCACCTACACACATACACGAACCCAAGGTACATTGAATCGTACGTACGTCTATATATCTACGTAGTACTCCCAATTGAACATGTATTGCTATTAAAAAACCGAGCCACCTGATTGTATTCCAATATTCTAACTTCAAATGCTCTTTAAATAAGTACTAGTATCCTGTACTTAGTCGTCTATAAGTATGGAGTAATCTTGCAAATGGATTCAGTTTGATATTATGTCGATTCACGTCACATGGATTATGTTGCAATTTTTGAAATGGGTAAACTTCGTACTTAATACTTAATACCACCACTATGTCAAATGTCAAACAAACAATAGCAAACACGCAATGTAACAGGTCATTCAAATTCAAGCAGCAAAAAACAAGTGAAATATGTCCTCATAATGACTATTTTTATCTTATTATTATCATATTATCTACGGTATCATATACTCACATATATATGTCCCGAAGAAACTGTACAATTTTAACTCTATGCATTTAATGATAATCAAGTTAATAATGAATTAATCTCAAACTGTAGTGGACTAGTTGTAATTTTCAATTGGTAAACTGTAAAAATTCAAAGTTGAATCTCACGAGAGAAATTGATTACATTAGTCATATATAGATTGATTCATTCGTTTTTTTTTTTTTTTATTGAAGCAGCTACAAATTTTATTAATAACAATGCAAGTATAAAGAATGCTCACAGATGAACAATTACAAAGAGAAAGACCAAACAACCCGATCATGTCAACCATGTCACGTACATAAATCTAAACCCAAACTAGGTGATGTCCAACATTACAAAGAGAAGAGTCCAAATCGAAATCACGCTCTGAGATCAGAAAAGTCCACCAATTACAACATTCGTGTTTAATTACTCAATTTGTAAATTAAGATTCTACTATAGACTTCTTCCTTCTTCAGATAAAGTAAACAATTCACACTACTTTGGGTGCTATGATCCTGTTTATAGTGTTGAGAGGGTGTCTTTCTTTTTTGCCATATTCATTAGGATCTTGTTTTTATTGCTTAGCATTCGGTTCATGTTTCAGCCCTTGTAAGACTGTTTGAGTTCGACTTTGCCCAAGTCTCGATCACTACTGGTGTTTGGGCTGTTTGGTGCTTAATATATCATTTAACTTCTTCAAAAGAAAACTTTGACCGTGCTAAATTAAATTCACCTTAAGTTGTTCTTTTACGATTTAAATCTAAATAAGACAATCGTAACTAATTTTGCTTGTCTGTGAAACGTTTTACCAAACATAATCAATTTTCGCATGCATTCAAAGTTTCAATGCACCATAAGATAACCTCATATTACTAGGACTACATGTACTTAACAATGATCAATTAAGACCACATATCCACCCGGAACATCAAATATAAATAACTTTGGAAAACAACAAACAATCGTATTAATATGCATAAACAACTCAAGACAGAGAATCCCCTCCCCAAAATTGAGCAGGTTTGGAGAAGAAAAATCAATGAAATATTTATTTCGTCAACCCAATGAAACCTAATACATATAAGTATGAAAAGTCAAAAGTAATTTGTAAAAAACTTGCACATCCTAGAAACAGTCTTATAAGACCCCCGAGTTATTAACAATATGCGCAAAAAACTTCATGATTTAACGAATCAGTTACAAACCTCTTAAAAATGAGTATGAAATCCTACTGCTTATTTTGAAAGTGTGTGAGGTACATTCTCATTAAGTGTATCTATAAATTTTCATTTATGTTATTTTACATTAGGAAAAAACAACCAAATGAATTTGCCGTATAAGGTGATAAATTAGCGTTAAACACAGATGGAGTATCTTGTGGTTCATTAGTCATTCAATCATGAAATTCTAAGTTGATCAGTCTTCTCTCTCGTTCAACATATCGATCTGTCCTAGCTTCGAATTCTCACATGCTTCTAACACATAACACAGAAAATTTGGAGAGTTAGATATACGGGATGCGCATGAAGCCATGAATATATATATTGGTCAAGTAGTTAGCAATTAGTCAAAATCAACCGTAATCCATGTCTTATTAATGAATACGCGTTTTCATACATTAAACTACTCATAACTATGTGTCTATATTAATAATGGGAGTAATAATGGGAGTTGATTTGAAGCTTACTCTGCTGCTAAAAATTTATTTAAGTTGTAATTTATACTATTTTTTAATTTATTTTATTCAGTAAATTTTATTTGAGGAGAATAAATTCACAAGAATTTCATCCAGAGCAAAACTCTTATTGTCAAATCAAATTAGAATTATTTGTAACACTTATAATATTTTTTGTGACACATATTAAATATGTAAAAAGAAAATTACTTTGACATTATCATTTTTACTCTTGCATACATGGACAAATATATTTTATCATATTAATGAGATGATTGCTAATGCTAATGGCTACTCATTAATTTTGTAATGTTTCTTGTGGACTCATCTAAGGGTGGTACGTACAATAAGTCTTTGAATTTTAATATCTGGCTTGCACTAATTTTCCTTAAGGTTTGATAGTATTATAATTAACCAAAACGTTGACTTAAAAATCCCTTTCATTCATACAGTTAGGCGACCTTGTGACATTATTTGTCACAAGGACAATCTTTGACGGTGTGTTACATGTCAATTAATGCAGACTTTATATTTGTGAACTTGTACTTCTTTTTGGTCAAAATACATGTGATTGTGAACTACTTGAACTTAATAAAACATAATGGACATCAAGGTGTTATACATAGGAGTGGATTTAGTCAGCATTTGTACGTAGACAAATTTAGTGGAAATAAGATGGGTTTTATTCAATTAAGTCGTACGGAATTGAATTGAACTGGAATAAACTGGACTGGACTGAATTGAATTGAAATGAACTGAAGTAAGATATAAATATAATTAAATCGAGCTGAACTAAATTGAACTCTACTGGACTAAACTGAAATAAACTGAAAACACAATATAAAGAAGCTGAGGGTCCCCATTTTCATTTTTCAGAAGTGTTTAAGGGGCTGATTGTCATGCAATTGTAATCGGTCCATTTGGCTCGATGAACATTGATTTGACTTAAAATACACTTAAATGCCCCCATTTCAATTCCATTCCAAACACAATTTCACCAAAATCCATACAAATACCCATTCAAATTCTATACAAATTAGCCCCTAAATCATTTACAAAACAGATAGCATATGATTAAACCAAATTATCAAGAGCTATCGTACATTATTCTTGTGTAAAAATCAGATTGAGTACATTTGTAGCATATACTATGGGTTATAAATGACGATCCAGGTAGCTAGCTAGTTTTATGGTTAAATTGAGTTCAATTACTTACATTCATCGATCTATAAGGTGTACCGCTTAATTAAAGATAAATCACACATTCATTAAAAATCAGTGTTTAAAAAACCGGATCGGACCGGACGGTCAGATCGGTTTTATGATTTCCGAGCTGGTTGGAACCTATTAGTACCCTGAAAATCAAACCGGTGTGAACCGGTTTATGCATTAACGGGTGAACCGTTGAAACAAATCGGACCGGTTTGTGTTTGATTATTTGAAATAAATGTGTGAAAATGGCAAAGAGTGGGGTTGATCCTGTAATCTGTTGTATAGTAGGTTCACTCTTCACCACTAGGACACATTTAATTTGTCTTACTCTTATTACACCATTTTAGTTACAAACCAGAAGTAGTAGTATTTAGTCATCAAATTTTGAAATCAATCCTGCATGAAGTGAAAGAGTAATCACTTGACATTTAAGCATTCATTTATTATTATTAGTGAATTATTATAAATTTATAACTTCACGTGTTTCAATTATGAAAATTTCAACTGCATTTGTTTTTAATCCATAGTAATATTGACATCCTATGGAAGATATGTTTCTAGAATATATATTAGTGGTTTACTTACTTATATATGTGTAGTTATTATATTTTTATGATTGTTTTAATATATTAGATATTGATAATATTTATTAACTAATACTTATATATAATGGGATATCAAGTCAACTAGTGGTTTGACGGGTTGTACTGATTGAACCATCATTTTTTAGTATATTCGGTTCGACATCCGGTCCGGTTTTTAATACACTAATAAATATCGATGGAACATGAATGTTGACATACGAACAAACCTTTTTTCAACGTAATACGAACATACATAGTGTTGTTCTAAACTTCTAATTCCTATATTTGTGTGTTATTAGTGTGATATCTCACGTAGTGTATATTCGCTCCTATATTGGGATTTGGGTGGAACGATGATGTTGTTCGATTGGGATGGGGGTTATAGACTTATAGTTATATGGTATTGGCATGGGAATGGGGCAGTAGTGTTTATGAGAAATGGATAGGATTGAGATTCAAATTGAAGGATCTGAAGACAAAGAAGAAGCTAAGGCTCATCCAACCCAACACAAGACAAGTCCCTTCCATCAAATTGTTAGCTGGCATGAATTGATTCGCCATCCCCATATTGCTCTTGTCTTATCGCCTAGGTTCATTTGATTGTTGATTGATTTCTTCCCCAAATTATGCACTTAATAATTACTCCTTCAACCTCCCATCCATATTTTGACACCAACATTTCAATAATATCTATTCTTATTCAGATATCATTTGGTGTGTAATGATTAAAACATGTTTATCACTAATTTTTTCAATTCGTTTTTATTCTTTCTCTGACTTGTGTGAACGTGAGACTAACCTTAACATGGTACAACTCAGTGTCTGTATATTTACCATTTTTCAACTTCATGACTTTTTTTTATTATAACAAATTTATTACATGAACGCACAATCTTTTGAACAAGTTATATGATTTCAGAAGCTAATCAAGTTTGTTTGTTGAATATCAGCTAACTTTTCAGCTACCAGCTTACTTTTCAGCTACCAGCTAGCTTTTCAGTTAATTTTGCTAAACAGAGCCTTAGTTTTAGTTCATATCGAATTATAAATTAGTCATACAACTATCTTAGAAAGTCGAAACATTTAATTGACGTGGTATTACAAACAAACAAATAGACACAAGTAGACGATTGTTGTATAAATTATATTGTGGTAATAACTTAGTGACTCTTTGGGATACGATTTGAATTCAGAAAACTCAAGTCAACCTATGGTTTTTTACACAAAAAACTGAGTTTCTTCTATCAAATCGTATCCTAAACAATCAGTAATTTTTATTGATTCGATTATTTAATGCAACTAATATACATGTCTTGACTTATTTGACTTTGATTGCAAATGTAACATTTGTTTGACCCAGTATTCTAGTTTGTTACTTAACTGCTTTAATGTTATTTTTCATTTTAAAGATCGATCTATGTCTTAAACTAAAAGTATTCATGTATGTTTAATACGAAATTCCATTTGAAAAAGTTTTCAGATTTTGTTTTGAAATGATGATTGAAAGGTCTGCTGAAAGATGTAAAGTATCGTGCAAAGTTTCATGCAACAAAATTGAACTTCAATCTTTTGTTATCGTCTGTAAATGCAGTAAAGAATGCAATGCATAAAGCTGTAAAACAATGCACAAAATTTATAGTGGTTCGGTCACAACATACCTATATCCACTCCCCAAACATTTACTTTTGGTACTAAGATCTTTGATAGACACTTTACAACCTGCAAGCACTCAAGAACAAATTTACAACCCTTGCCCTTCCCTCTTACTCCGTCTAAACTATTCCACCTAGATCAAGTGACTCGTGCTAAGAAGCAATTTCAACTACTTTAACCACACGCTAACAAGATCTTAGAACCTCTCAATACAATGATTTAATGATTATAAAGCTTACATAACTCTCTCTCTCTCTCTCTCTCTCTCTCTCTCTCTCTCTC
>JAYMSP010003841.1:0-18295 GCA_036897095.1 Plantago elongata
ATGCTTAGCTGTTCTGGCGAACTTAGATTATGCCTGGATTATCAGAGATTAAAGGAAGGAGAAGAAAATAGAAGAGAAGAGTTATGTTGAGGAATGTTCTGGAAGAAAAACGACCAAGAGCCATATGTTGGCACTTGCGGGCCAGTCGCTTGTGCCTATTTCGGTCCGACATTCGTGTACACAGGTCGCGCACACTCGCACCCAAGTTCCACTAGTTTCAATACAAATCTGGCCAGGAATATATCACTAATCCAAGGTCCGTTTTGGGCATGCAATATATCAATTCGAAGCTCTTACATAGTAGCTTACGTATATATATATTTTAATCATTTAATTAACGAATAATTAAGAAGTAGTCTCATAGCAAACATACCCCACAAGGCAGAGTTTACTAATATTTTTCTTCATAAATTCCAACAAAAACAAAACATATAGATGTTGACGGCCACTTTATTAGAGAGAAGCTTCATCAAAAGATCTTACAGCTTGTGAATATTCCTACATAACACAATGTTGCAGACATCATGACCAAACCTTTGGATCCACCGTTGTTCAATTACGTCAAGAACAAGATGAATGTTCAGAATATGCACTTCCATCTTGTGGGGCGTCTCAAGAATAAAATCCGCTAACTCAAGGAGTATTTTGTAAATAGTATATTAGTTGACAGTTATAAGTAATTGTTAGTTATGGTAGTTATTAGTCTCTATTTATATTCATCTTTCCTTCTCATGTAATCACCAGTTTTCATTATTCAACTTGTATCACAAATTCTTTCAATCAATGAAGATAATTTCTCATTTACAGTTTCATAATAATTAGCAAATTAACTTTGAATTGTTAAGCATCGATAGTAGAAACAGCATTTTTTACCCAGCCTATGAGGAAGAAAATTCACCAAAAAGTGCATATAGAAAAAAATCCTAAATGAGATGCATGCTAGAAGATGTAAAATCTTAAATACCACTCGGAAACTAACTTAATAATATGAGCATACGGGAACAATGCCTCATTCAAACTGCTCATTTAAATAATAGTTAGAATCTGGAGTTTAATCAAATACGAGTCGGGGAGTTTAATTGATAAGTAGTAGATTTAGAACAATATAAAGAATATTGTACTAAGATATTAATACAATTAACTAAATTTCACACATTTCTAAGAATTCAAACTTAATTTTAAATAAAATTAAATTATATCATAACATAAAAGTCATTATTAAAAACTTAAGATTGCCACTTACAAACTTGACATTTCTTTTTAGTGAACAAGATTGATACTTAAAAAATGTTGACATATTTTTTTAAATTAAAAATGAAGTAACTACTAGCAAAATAAATATATTTTAGTCAATTGAAAAACTGAAAAAGAAGCCAAAAAAATTGAAAAGAAAAAGGAAAAAAAAGTCAAATTGAGGAAAATGTTTTGAAAAAAAAGATAAAATTCAAAGCGTGGTCGGCAGGATTCGAACCTGCGCGGGCAAAGCCCACATGATTTCTAGTCATGCCCGATAACCACTCCGGCACGACCACCTTGTTGTTCCTCTATAAGTTTATTATCATATTTAATGATAATTATAGAAGTAGTTAATGCACATTTTCTCAACTTATTACTACTTCATTGTAATTAGAAGAGAAATTCTAGCTACAGTCTTCTCTGTAACGTTAGGTTGAAGAAAGAGAGAGAGAGAGAGAGATGGGGTGGATCGGCGATCAGATCGATTCTGTGAAATCCTTGAATTTCAGACAAGCTCTCACCCAAGTTATCACACTTGGTTCGTACTTGTTCGCTTTTGTTTATTTTGCCTTGCCATTTCACTCTTGATTCATCTTCAATTCCTACAATTCTGATTTTAGAGATAATAGTTGCTCAATGATTACAAAACTGAGAAAACATGCTCAACTTGGTTGCTAATGGCGAGGATTAAGGGCGTATGCTCGTAGTGGATTAATCAATTATTTCTTGCTGCCAAATCTTGTCAATCACATCCTTCGTATTCGAAGGACACTAATATTGTAGCTGATGTTTTATGATATTGAATGTTTCCTTTCTTTCCACAATCAGGATAAACGTTAAAATTACGAGACTATGATGGAGATAACATAGGGATTGCACTTTTCCATGGATGTACATTCATTCGATATGGTCTAGACTCTAGGCTGTGGTGTGTATTGCTCATGGAACGAATTATACTACTCCCTCCGTCCCGGTTTCATCTTCCCATGGTTTACGGGAAGACGAAACTGGGGTGGAGGGAGTATTTCCTTGGTGTACCTTTGGTTACATTTTATGCTTCTCGGAGATGACATGAAAGCATATCTTATTTGAAAGAGGTTTAAAATTTGAGAAATGTATCTCTGTTTAGTTAACTGTAAATTGTGGAACCATAATGCATAATGTATTTCTGGATCAATTCAATGTGGAAGGCTGGATCTCTTTGCAAAAACCTTTCGATAATTTTTTCTGTCTTAGTTTTTGTTACTGTGATGTGTTCTAATTATTTTTTGTTTCCAATCATATTTTTGTTTATCATACTTTTTCAGGTATGATCGTGACATCGGCACTGATTATATGGAAAGGTTTAATTTGTCTAACTGGGAGTGAGTCGCCTGTTGTTGTTGTGCTTTCTGGAAGCATGGAACCTGGGTTCCAAAGGGTAAAACTTTCAATGGCTTTGTGCAGTTTGGTTTTGGCAATTTGTCGATTGATCTCTGTGTAATGTTTTATCTTGATTAAACTGCTATTTTTTCGTAAATGTGGCACTTTTCCAGTCGCTGATTAAATTTGAGCTAACTAGAAAATGGGATGTTATTAAACCTGTATCATTAGAATCGATTTATACTACGTATTGTCCTAGTCGTAGATTTAGAACCTTGATTCTGACTATGTCAAAAAGCTATGGCTAAAAATGAAGTGTTACTTATAATAATTGTGGCAGTTGATCCAAACATATTATCTTACCCGTGCTATCTTTTGGTATTTGAAACCAATAATTTACTCCTCGTCGGTTGAAGTTTTATGCGGCTCTCTTGTTTTTGGCACATGAACATCACTAGTGATTTATAGACATCTGGTTTTGAACATTTGTCTCATTTTTGCATCATCAATAGTTTCCTGATGTTGCTCACTGTCTCTCTTTCAGGGTGACATCTTATTCTTGCACATGAGCAAGGATCCTATCCGTGCAGGAGAAATTGTAGTGTTTAATATCGATGTATGTGGTCCTAGCATCATATATAATTTTGGCATTTTTTTTTTCTGTTTATTATACGTCCTTCCGATATCTGACATCAATTATCAAGTTGCTCTCTTTTCTCCATTTTTGGGGGTAGACTGGCACCTGAGTTTGACCAGGTATCTGGGAAGCATTTATCTAAAAATAATTGCCTGAGAGTCGCCATTCTGAGTAATAGCAAATACGTGTTAGTGGCTAAAGTTGAGGTGTGGTACAATTTAATGGGTGTGCTTCTTGCCCTTTGAAGAAACACAGTACAGTTCTAGGCACATGAGTATGTATTCAGAAATGTGATGCAGCTGGAAAATAACTCTAATTTTCTGTACAGCATTAAATTTTTTATGAACAATGTATATGCATATTTGCTCAGTATAAGCTATAGCCTATAGCATGTATGAAATATTAGGACTAGAGGAGGGAAAAGTGATCAAACGGGGATCGTGAAACTTTTTTTTTTGAGAACTTCAATCATCATATATCAAGAATCAGAAACTTCACAGTACATATGGGTTGGGAAACATAGATGCCTCAGAATCATGTTAATGCTTAAATATCCAAATGATGGGTCTGCCATTATATATGGTTTGGAGAAAATTTAATCACGGTCCATGTGCTTTCCTGTCTTGCAACGGGAGAAAATCTAATTCTGTTTGTGACTTATATCTTCGGAAGCTACCGTTAGTTTATATCAACCTCATGCATTCTTATGCCAGTACCTAATTATTCTTAGAAATATATTCTGAAAGTACATTGACTTCTTTTCGTAGGGTCGGGAAATTCCTATCGTCCACCGAGTTATCAAGGTATACTAGCTAATGTTTTCACTCCTCTCTTTTATGCTGATCTGCTTGGTTGTAGCACAATTGCCAGAATTAGACCTTAATAGTTTCTATATGACTAAGATGAAGGACCAGTGATGGGGGTAAAATACGTAATGGTAATTGTTAAAGGGAATGGTGAATTCTTGCTTGCTCATTTCTATTGCTATTAAATAAAAACTGCTTCTCAAACTTTTGGCTTTTGGGAAAGGTAACTTTGGGCTCAGATATACATTATTGCACACATTTTACATGTTTATGGTCATGGTTTCCTCCCTAGTCTAGTTATACACATTGTGCTCCTGAACAAACTCGGAAAAATGTTTATAACAATGCTAAATAGAAGTATAACACTGAGTTTCTGCTAGTTGAGTAAGTTCTCTATTTAAAGAACATGAAACACTTTTGGATTCATGGTCTCTTGTTGTTTTGGAGTTGAGACTTTGTAATTTATTACGTTTAAGGATTCCCTATGCTCATTGTAACATTGTTCGGGTATTAATAAAACTGCTTTGCCGTTTAAAAAAACAAACAATATGGAACAGTTACTAGTCAGTATGTGGTCTTCCATGGTTTGCCTATACCACCTTTCTGGAAACTAGAGTTATTAATGTGACCTATGATTAGAATCTGATCTCGCTGAAAGAGCTATTATAATTTATATCTGCCTTTCCTATTTCCTGTTTCATATTGCCTTGGGTATCCTTCAAATGCTGTTTCTTTTTCCATTTTACATGTCCTTATGTGTGGTATCCTTCATAGGTCCATGAGCGTGAAGATACAGGAGCAGTTGATGTGTTGACTAAAGGTATGTATTCAATTGTTGGGAAGTTGTAATAGTTATGAACATAAACAACTTTAGGTGTATGATCATCATTCCTTAACTTCCAAAGTTGTTCGCTTTGACTCTTTGATCCCATCCCTCTGTCTGGAGACAGTGAACTTTGATAAGAACAAATAATCAAATCCAGTAATTAAGAGAGTGTTTGGCTCATGGTTAAAAATTAAAACCAAGAAAACCTGGTAAAAATCACCTTAATTTGTCCTTAAATTCATGGTACTCCCTAAGAGTTAAATGCATAACACCCCCTGAGTTATTAATAATGTGCACAAAACCCCCATGAGTTAACGAATTAGTACCATACCCCTTGAGTTATTAAAAAATGTGCACGAAACCCCCCATCCTTCGTCTTTTAAAGTGTTAGGTACAATCTCATTAGATGCGACTAATAGTTTTTATTTTTGTTATCTCACACCAAATCAATGTAAAAAGTAAATAAAATTATCATAATTATTAAAAACATGCACAAAATCTTATGGAATTCTTATAAAGTCATTGCAATACCTTTTTACATAAATACTAAATATACATAATGAATTTGTATGGTGTGCAGTTTGACTCGATAGTCCAAATTTTCGAAAATATCAAATAACTTAAATTTGAACTATTAAAAAATATATAATAATCATAAGTAACACTAATTAAAATTAGCACTATATATAAATAACATATACCAATTTATTATTAGTCATGTAAATGGAAAAATGTGAAGTCAAAAGATAATTTAGAGTAAAAAAAATTAAAAGAGCATCCATTGTTGCACCTAACACGAGCAAGTCGGAAAAAAAAAAGGTAGAGGGGTTTCAACGCACATGTTTTAATAATTCAGGGGGTTTCATACACTTTTTTCAATAATTCAAGGGGTTACATGCACTTTTTTTTATAACTTAGGGACTAATTTAATAACTCAGAGGAGTTTCGCGCACATTTTTTAATAATTCAAGGGAGGTTGGTACTAATTTGTTAACTCAGGGGGGTTTTGTGCACATTTACAATAACTTAGGGGGGTATTTTGCATTAAACCCTACTCCCAAAAAGGTATAAACTCTTTCCATCCCGGAGATTAAGCTTTGGGTGTTTATTTCAAGGAAATAAATAAAGAATGAGAGATTGATGAACAAATGAATAATAGAATTGTAGTTGGGTGATAAAGTATGAGAGATAATGGATAAAATAACTGAATAAAAGAGTTATAGGTGGATCATGAAGTATAAGAGAGAATGATTCAAGAAATGAATAGAGGAGTTGCTGGTGGATGATAAAGTATGAGAGAGAATGAAACAAAAAAATTTAGTGTTGGTACTTTGGGATGAGACTAATTTTTTTTATCAGGACTTTCTATTCCTTAATAATTGGAAAATCACATGACATGTTAGCATAAACAAGGTGAGTGTGCCCTACACTTTGGCTGGGAAGGATACGATTTTCCTTCATGTTTTGATACTTCCCAAATCATGAATCTTGGCACCTACACTAATTTATGTTTGATTTATCAGGAGACAATAATTTTGGAGATGACAGGCTCCTGTATGCTGATGGTCAGCTCTGGCTGAATAGACATCATATAATGGGAAGAGCAGTGGGGTAAGTTGATGGTTGAAATTTTCTTCAAATGTGCTTATGTTTTATCTGTTGGAATTTCACAGATGTGCATAATATGTTGGACAGTTTTGTTGACATCCGTGTTTTTGGCAAGGACCATAAAAGAACAAATCTTTTGGAAATTTTGAAAGTTCTCTTTGTTAAGTAGTTCAAGGAGTTTAAATTGGGTCTTTCTATGGTTTTAGTTTTCTTGTGCTTCCATAGTAAGTTCATTTCCAGCTCTCAGTTAGATATTTAAGTTCCCTTTCTCTTGTTTGCAGATTCTTGCCATATGTAGGCTGGGTGACAATAATCATGACAGAGAAGCCGATTCTCAAGGTTAATACTTTATTACACAATACTGACATTTGTGTAATTTGGAAGATGTCATCTTTCAAGTTTCAACTTACCAGGTTTTGGGTCATCACTTTGAACTAACTGCAAGAATTTCTGATTTACATTTATTGTTTTTTACAGTACATACTGATCGGTGCTTTGGGGTTGCTTGTGATCACCTCAAAAGAGTAATGGAGTGATCATCAACCCATGGATTACATGGAGATCACCTAAAGAGCCGAGTTATAGATGAATTATTGACACATCACCAACACAAAGGCTTCAAAGTCTTTAGCAGTTTTTCTTTCTCATTTTGTAGACAGTACTATATGCTTATGAATGAAACAATTGTTACATGTTTTAGGGCACATCTCCTGATGCTTATTCGATCTCTAACCTTTGCTCCAATATTTTACACTGCCCAATTAACTTCAACAAACTGCAGGGAAATTGTTATTCTTCTCGTCATATAAAACTTCATGACCGAAAACAATGGGATTAATTGCTGTCCTTGTAATGATGATTTACACATGTCAATTGCATAGTACAACCATCATCAAGGCTGAGTTACTAAACAATTTTTATGCTAACGAAGCTAAGAATAAGGCTGCATTCCCAAAAAAATATTCAATGCAAATGCAGATCATCAAAACAGTTCCATTCAATAGGTAACCAGGGCAGTAATGGAGTAAACAGTGTAAGACAAACAATTAGTCAACACAAGCTGTGGAGGTATGTAATAGGTAATGCAATACCAGAAATGTATCACGGAACTATAATGCCAGTTAAATTCAATTACATATAGTGAAGGAGCCTTTATGTTGATAACTACACACTAAACATTCAGGATCCCTTTATTGTTCATCGTAGGAAGTCTTTCAGAAGAAATCTTTACAGACGATCTCCGGAGGTATGGCAGTGAAAATGACTTCATGTTCATCAGTCCATCCCTGACACCACCATTAAAAATTGATTTCATTGTTCTGCTTCTTCTATGAGGATCAAGGAACCTGCAAAGCAAAGAGGCACACTAAATATATCATTCAGGGTCAAAAACATAACCCTTAAATTTATACCATCCCCACCTAAAAAACACTAAGCATCATAATAAGCCACATACCCAACTACAAATTCCGCAATAAACACATTTCAGCCTGCCACTTGCTCAAGTCTTCAGGCTGAAAATTAATGGGAACAAGTAGCAACAATGCAATTAAATAAAAATATTGAAGGAAAATGCATGCTTCCTGGATAAAAATGCATGGCAGTTGAATTCTTGAGTTTACTAGCAACTAATAGTCCAAACAAGAAAGGGCAAATATGTGGTGGGTGTAATAGATAATTCAAACCAATTCTTTTTATTTGAGATCAAAACAGTAAAGGGAATAGGCTCGTATGCTTGTCAGAGTCGGAGTTAATAAAACCAAGGATTTCCAATCAGACCCTGAAACAGTAGGATCTTCAATAATAGTAGTAAATTCATAACAACTGAACTACCAAGCTCAGAGGATGGAAATCTAAAGATGAGTCAGTCACACACCCAACTACAAATTTTGCACTAAACACATTATGCTACAAGTCGATAACGTAGTAACAGCTCGTGCAAGTAGCTGCAGTTCTAACAGACAGACTACACTAGTTAAAAATAATGTTATCTCTTGCTTAAGTTTGACTATATTAGTTCAAACCAACCATGCATTAATTATTGACATGCTTATTTATGTAATTACACAACTGACATTACAGAGAGAATTTGGCGGACTGTAAACATACTTAAAAGCACTGGCTAAGTGGCTATTGAAGTGTGCAAAATAACAAAACACATCTATTTTCAGCAAGGTGGTTTGTAAACTGAAGAAAAGGTGAGAACTCTTGGTAACGTATCTTCTCAAGTAGCAAACAATGTGACGGATAATGGCCCCTGGGAGTGAATGACAACAATTGTCTGCGACGTAAATTTCACTGAGGCCTAATCCAACTTTTTTTCCATTAGTTTCCCTTACTATACATACAGTTCAGATGATTAAAAAATTATAAGAGGCCAACTCTTAATTCTACTAAACACATTAGTACGTGACAACTGACAAGTAGTTCTAGCTCGTCAAATAACTGCACGTCCAACAAACAGACTACTCCAGCTGAAACACTAGTTTTCTTGCTCAAATTTAAGTATGATAATTAATAACCAACATAGCATCCGTACATCAGCGGCTGACATGCTAATCTATGTGATCGCACTACAGCTGACATGACAAAAGGAAATTTGGTGAATTGCAGCAGGAAACTGCAGCAAATATGTACGCAGCCATTACATTTAGAAGGCCGTTGAATCACTGACTGTCAAAGTGGCGCTAAACAACAAACATGTCTATCTTCAGCAATTCAGTTGTCAAACCAAAGAAAGGGGGAGCACTTCTAGTTCTAAGTAATATTAATCCTCTCTGGTAGAGCTTATACTCCAGAATTATGTACCCAGGGTCCGCACGGAAAGTATCTACTTATTTCTAGTTTAACAGTGTAGAGATGAACCCCAACTTTCATTGACATGAATTACACATTCGGTGCACATTTTGTAGGATATTAAACGCAAGATATACGTATATATCAAAGACTAGAATGGAAGAAAAAAATAGGAGCATATATAAATTGTCCAATAATTTAATTTGAAAATAATATAGTATAACTGTATAAAAGAAAGTGATCCAAACCTTAATTGAATTACTGAGCCTCGCCTCGGAAGCGCTTAAGTGCGTCACAGTATGGTGTTTCTCGCCTGCTGTAACCCCAGTGAAGTTGCTGATATTCAACCCTACAATTATGCATGAGATGGGAATGATAATCATCCTCAACGTGCTGTTCAATTGAAACCCGCTCCTGACTATTAGGCGGGTATTGTTGCTCAAAATCCGCAGATTTCACATAATAATTCACACCCTTTGGTGAGGTAAATCGGTAGTTGTGCGAGTAAGACCTCGAGAGAGAGTAAACAGGCTCAGATGATGGCAAGAAATTGACCAATAAAATCAGTATCACTGGTAACACTTGGATCAAAGTTCTTGCCCAGCTAGAACCATGATCACCTCCTCCACCAGTCCTCACCCTCACTCCGGGTCCAAAGTTGAACCCACTAAAATTGGCAGTTGTAGCCGGATGCATTCCCCCAAAGAAGAAGTTCCTAAAGATCTCATCTGCATCAACATCTCCTTCATAAAAACCGTTAAACCCTCGCATTCCATTACCACCACCACCTCTCCTCCTCTCATACACAGGTTCATCCGAACCAACAACATCGTACTTTTTCCGACTCTCCTCATTGCTCAAGCACTGAAACGCCTTGGACACCTTCTTGAACGCCTCCTCCGCCCCAGGAGCACTATTCTTATCCGGATGAACTTTCAACGACAACTTCCTATATGCCTTCCTCACATCTTCAGAACCACAACTTTTCTCTACACCTAAAATCTCATAAAAATCCTTCTTCCTCTTGATCTCCCTCACAACAGCCACTTGCTCCTCAGTATACGCAGCCGTGGAAGAGCTCGTCTCAGACGTGCTACTAGCCCTGCGACGAGGTCCAGAGCCCAAAGGATCAAAAGATTTTTCAGCTGCGGGTTGATTCGGATCCTTATTCTCTGGCTGTGAAGCGTTGAGATCGGATACCAGCTCGTCAACTGATAGAGATGGATCCAATTTACGAGCTTTGGTGATGAATTTCATAGCACGGGTCCTATCGCCCGATTGAATCGAATCCCTGGCAATTTTCAAGCATTTCTGTGCTTCGTCTTTGTTACCGTCCATCTGATAACACTAGGAAATTAATTATGATGTAAATCTAACGAATACAAAAGAATCATAAATCGCATATAGATTGATCATAGATAGATAAAAAAAAGAGTAAAAAAGGGTGAACTTACGAGTATTGGAATGATAACAAGGGTTTATAAGAATCAACGATCTTTTGAGTGGTAGTGAGATGGACGAATTAGCGATTGAGAGAGCAGGTGATGGAATTGCAGGTGGATAATGGAGATGGAACCAATTAGGGAAAAATTGTGGTATTCAATCCCTAATCAGATCATTCCATCACCTACGAAGGGGAAGGAACTGTTTGGATGGAGAGAATACGTGTGTGTTGACCTCCTTTTTTCCACCCCTCTAATTTTATTTATTTATTTACAACTTCATTCCACTTGGGTGTGCTACACCATTAGGATTTATAAGTTACTCAAGGTTTTAAAAAATAAAAAATATATATAAGGATGTCAATTTATATAATGGACTTACATATAAAATATTATTTAAAAAATAATTATAAATATGTGTCAGTCTATTTTTTTTAGCCCTAATTTCTTCCAATCATAATATGAATTTTCATAAATATACCTCATTCATTTATTTGCACAAACAAACCACTCTAAAAAAGTTTTATAATAAAGACCATTTTATTATTTTCACCTTAATTTCTCCCAACTACAACATGATTTTCTATTAATGTTTCTTATTTCTTATTCTCCAAGTAGACCATACTTCTGTATATTTTTTTAGACCTTTATTAGTTCTTCATTGTTTCCAGATTTTTCTCTTCTTCTCTCGCATTTTTTCCTCTCCATCAAATTCTTTCACATTTTTTTATGTTTTAATATGTGTTTTTTACAATTCTCACCATGGAGTTAGTTCATTGTCTCTCTCACGTTCAACGAGTTAGTTCATTGTCTCTCTCACGTTCAACGGTTTTAGCCATGCTTTTGGCATAAAACTTGGGTTTAGCCTTTTTTTTATCTTCCCAATATCGGTTGAAGTATTTAATCATGAGCACCCCCCTATTTTTGCGTGTTTATGATAAAACTAATATTGTTAACGATGAAACTAGTAACTAAAATTTATGCTCTTGAAACTAGCTTGGCTTGCTTTTGAAACTAGCTAGCTAGTTAAACCAACATTTATACTTCTGAAATTAGTTGCTTATGAAACTAATTTTTTAAACTAGATTTTTGTTATTTTGAAACTAACTTTGGTGTTTCTTAAACTAACTTTTGTAAACATGAAACTAGTTTTTTTTTCTGAAACTAACTTTATAAGTTCCTACAACTAACTTTCGTGTTTTTTAAACTAGTTTTTTGTTGTTCTGAAACATAACAGTTAGTTTCAAACATGTTCGTACTAGTTTCAGGATTTTTGTGAATATAAAACTAGATTTTTTTATTCTGACACTTATACAAAATATCATGAAACTAGGTTTTGTGGTTTTAAAACTAGTTTTTGTGTTATTGAAACTAGCTTTTGTGAACCTGAAATTAATGTTTGTTGTCTTGGAACTAGCTTTTGTGCATACGAAACTAATACAAAAGATCATTAAACTAGGTTTTGTGAATCTACAACTAGCTTTTGCGAACATGAAACTAATTTTTGTTAACATGAAACTAGGTTTTTGTTTTACTTAAACTAGCTTTTGAATATGAAAATAATGCAAATATCATGAAACTAGATTTTGTGATTTTGAAACTAGTTTTTGTGTTATTAAAACTAGCTTTTGTAAACCAGAAATTAATTTTTGCTGTTTTGAAACAATTTTTTGTGAGTACGAAACTAATAAAAAAATCATGAAACTAGGTTTTGTGAATCTACAACTAGCTTTTGTGAATATAAAACTAATACAAAATATCATAAAACTAGCTTTAATCATCATGAAACTAGCTCAATGAACCTGAAACTAGTATTTTTCTTTTGCTGAAACTAGCACTGTAGTCCTGAGAAACGCTTAATTAGGATTTAGGACGGGTACATGGCGGTAGTCATGTATGGCGGTAGTCATGTACCCGTCCTCAACCCTAAACCCTAATTAAGACTGTAGTCTCAGGGGGAGTTTTCAAATTAAGTGGTTTTTTAGGGTTCACCATTCTCTTTAGGGTTTTAACTATAAAATTAGCTTTTGAGTCCATGAAACTAGCTTATGTGGGCATGAAACTAGAGTTTATACCCATGAAACTAACATTAATCATCATAAAACTAGTTTTAATCATCATAAAACAAGCTCAATGAACTTGAAACTAGTACTTTTCTTTTGTTGATACTAGCATTGTAGCCCCGAGAAACGCTTAATTAGGGTTTAGGACGGGTACATGGTACCCGTCCGAAACTATAAATCCTATTTAAGGCCGTAACTCCCAGGGAGAGTTTTCAAATTCAGTGGTTTCTTAGGGTTCACCATTCCCTTTAGAGTTTTAGAACTATGAAACTAGATTTTGAGTCTATGAAACTAGCTTGTGTGGGCAAGAAACTAGAGTTTTATATCATAAAACTAGTTTTTGTGCCCATGAAACTAGCTTTAATCATCATGAAACTAATATTTTTCTTTTACTAAAACTAGCATTGTAGTCTTGAGAAAACGCTTAATTAGGCTTTAGGGTCTGTACTCATCCCCAACCCTAAACCGTAATTAAGACCGTAGCTTCCGGAGTGAATTTCAAATTCAGTGATTTTTTTAGGGTTCATCATTTCCTTTAGGGTTTTAAAACTATGAAATTAGATTTTGAGTCCATGAAACTAGGTTTATACCCATGAAACTAGTATTAATCATCATGAAACTAGTTTAATGAACTTGAAACTAGTACTTTTCTTTTGCTGAAACTAACATTGTAATCCCGAGAAATGCTTAATTAGGGTTTAGGGTTTAGGACGGGTATCGGACGGAGATTGTAGCTCCCGACGGGAGTTTTCAAATTCAATGATTTTTTTAGGGTTCACAATTCATTTTAGAATTTTATAACTATGAAACTAGGTTTTGAGTCCATTAAACTAACTTCAACTCACATTAAACTAATTAAACTAATAAATGTTGTGTGATGGTACTTCAAACTAACTTTAATGTTTCTGAAACTAACTTTTGTATCCATGAAACTAGGATTTGTGGTTCTGAAATTAGCTTTTGCAGACATGAAACTAGTTTTTATGACAATAAAATTGGATTTTTGTTGTTCTGAAACTAGTTGTATGAGTTTTCAAATTAAATGATGCTGAAACTAGTACAAATTATGATGTAACTAATACTTTTTACAGAAAAGTACATAAATAGGCCACTTTGTGTGGTGGGATTACATATAAAACCTCCTTTAACAAACTTTTACAAATACAGGAAAATCGAGTGAAAGAATTTGATCGAGAGAGAAAAAATGTGAGAGAAGAAGAGAAAAATCTGGAAACAATGAAGAACAATAATTTTTATATACAAAATTATGGTAGACTTGGAGGAAAAGAAAGGAAGAACATTTATAGAAAATCATGTTGTAGTTGGGATAAATTAGTTCTCAAAAAAATAGAATGACCTTTTTTGCAAGACTTTCTTAGAGTGTTTTTTTTGGGAGAAAGTCATTTTTGGTCCCAAAATTTGGGGGGTCTGGCACGTGCAGTATATGTTTGCTATCGCCGGCAAACTTAGTCCTCTATTTCATGATTTCCGACAATTTTAGCCTCTTGGTCGAAAAATCGACCATTGACCATGTTGACTGCTGAGGTGTCAACATGGTCAAACACTCTCTCTCAATTTAAACTTCCACCTAGATGCCACCTAATACTAGAAAAAAATAAAACTAAAAATCTATTTTTATTCAAAAAACAAAACTCAATTAGAATTACAATAGAAAAACGAGAAAACGGTCAATTATATACCCGTTAGAGTTGAAGAAACTATTTTTATTGACTGTTTTCTCGTTTTTTATTGTAATTCTAATTGAGATTTGTTTTATTATTTACTCTCTATTTTGTATTTTGAATTAAAATCACATTTTTAGTTTTTATTTTTTTTTATAGTATTAGGTGGCATCTAGATGGAAGTCCAAATTGAGAGAGAGTGTTTGACCATGTTGACAGCTCAGCAATCAACATGGTCAATGGTTGATTTTCCGACCAAAAGACTAAAATTGCCAGAAATCATGAAATAGAGGACTAAATTTGCAGGCGAAAGCAAACATTGTATTGCGTGTGCCAGACCCCCAAACTTTGGGACAAAAAATGCCTTTCTCCTAGTTTCTTTCATCCTTTCTGTAAGAGAGAAAGGAAGGAGGATCATTCAAGAAAAGTCATGTTGTGATTGAGAGAAATTAAGACTTCAAAAAATAGATTTGCTTCATGTGTAATTGTTTTAGAGAGCCATCTTTATATGTAATGGTGTTATTAAATGCTTTATATATGTAATTCTCCCTAAAAAAGAAATTGTTATACTCTGTCCCTTACTCAACGGCTCATAAATACATATAGATTATTATAATAAACTTGAGTCACATAAAAATTTTGTGTTCAAACATTTTGATTGTAAAATAAATCGTTACAAGAGGGGCCTCAAGCGTGCTCATCTGGATAATTGCACGTACACGATAATAATTGTAGGTCAAATCCGAAAACAATATCAACATTTTATTTCTCTAGATCTAAACCTTGTTTGTGGGGCACGACCCCAAATTCAGAATTTCAGCACGAGTGGCCACTGTGAATTGGATGTATTCTGCGGTGGCTTGTCAAAAATAAATGAGAGCGAACTGGTGTGGATATACAAATTGGAAATACCCCAAAAGGAAATTGAAATAATTCACAACAAATTATCCAGCTGCTCTAAGATGTAAACTTGCATAATCATCCCCAGTTGGAATCGAAATTGTTATCCTATGGATTGGTTAGTAAGCATTCCAAATTCAATATGGTGTGTTTTTTTTCTAAGTTCAAAACGGAATGATTTATTTCACCGTATAGACAAATGTCAAACATGAATCCAAATAGATTACCTAGCTGCTCGGTGTGCTAAATTATGAGCAAGCACATTGTCGCACCGCGGCATGAAGTCTATGCTAAAGAAAGAAAAAGAACTAGCTAAAGTCTTAATGTCAGCCAACACGGAATCAATGACAAAAAAAATCAAAGTTTGAATCATGAAAAGAATTGACTAAAGCAAAGCAATCCGTATAAAACTGTACTCGAGGAAATCCTTCCAAGACGACCCAATGAACAAACTGTCGTATAGCATAAGCTTCCACGCATTGTGGAGACAGCTAGTGACCAACCACCTCTCTTTTCCATGCAAACAACCCTTCTTGTGTCCAGGAAGCATAGCCTATACCCACTCGAGCTCCATCCCCAGCAAACGCAGTATCAATGATTACCCAAACATACCCTGCAACCGGCAGAGGTGTTGTATAGTCCACCAATTTGCCCCTGCAGCTGCTCCCAGCTCCATCACCACACGGATCCCCTGCTGTACTCGGGCCATGTACCCTTCGACCATGCCCACCTAGTTTCTTCGTTGCCAAAACTCACCTCCGGTTATGAATAAACCTACGGATAAATTCCACAAGCTCCAAGGCTGACTCCGGTTTATCATCAAACACAACCTTGTTTCAATGATACCATAGCCCCCAAATAATGGTCATAGCATACTCCCAATCTTCTCGACTCATAACTCCATGCATGAACCTAATCCATTCTTCGACAATATCAATGGTTAGGCCACAAGTGGAAGAAGGTAGGTTACTAAGAGCCCATACCTGCCTCGAGAACGAGCACTCCTTTGCGCAATGGAGTAGCGACTCCACACCCCCTTGACAAACTGGACAACCCTCTGTATCCACAATTGTCCTACGTTTCAGTTGTTGCATCGTAGGTAAAGCCCCTTGCGCAAATCTCCAAATGCATATCTTAATCTTTCCAGGAAGCTTTGACTTCCACATAAAGTCCCAACTAGTTGTTGCCCCTGAAGTCGATCCACCATTAATTGGGTCTAGATTTTCAAGAACTCCCTCGCCACATAGTACCCGTCTTTAACTAATAAATTTCAGAAGGCGACTTTCCCAAACCATTCGATCCGAAAGAGCCTGATCTGCAAGTGGGATTCAAAGGATGAGGTCAGCGTCTTCGCCATCACAAACCTCACGCACGAGCTCCACATTCCATCTCCTCTTTGCTGTAATTAAATCCGAGACGCGCAAGTCTCCATCAACATTAGCATATCGCTTGATACAGGAGAAAAAGGCAAACCGTGGTATCCACACATCCTCCCATACCCGAATGTTATCCCTAATGCCAACTCGCCACCGTACTTCCCTCTTGAGTGCCGGAATTGCAGCAACAATACTCCGTCAAGTGTATGAGCACCCGGCAGAGGCAGCCCCATCGAAGTCAGAGCTATTCTGATAGTAACGGACATGCAACAACCTAGATAGTAGTGTGTCCGGCTATGTGAGTAATCCCCATGCTTGTTTGGCCAGTAGGGCGATGTTAAAAGCATTAAGATCCTTAAAATTAATGCCCCCGTCCCTCTTTCTCTCTTTTAGTGCACCCCATTTCACCCAATGAATTATATTCGTGCCTTTGTTTCCCCACCAAAATCTCTCAAATATTGACTCCAACTCATCCAGGAAGGTTTTCGGAAGACGAAAACAACTCATATTGCTGGTATGGATTGAAGCACATATTTAATCAATACCTCTTTGCCAACACTGGACAACTTTTTATTATCAAAACCGTATATCCGTTTTCATATCGCATCCAGAATAGATGCAAAGGCAGCCTTCTTAGATTGCCCCACTGCAGACGGCAATCCCAAATATTTGTCATGACAATCAATCTCTTCGACCTGCAGTATACCCAAAATCTAGAGTTGGACTCTCTCATGTACTCCATCACTGAACACGACGACTGACTTCTGGAAGTTAACCTCCTGACCCGAGGCTCGACTATAATCCAGTAGCACATGCTTAACTCTCCAAGCTGATCCAATAGAAGCCCTGCAACATATAAATCTATTATCTACAAAGAGTAGATGTGACACACTAGGTGCACCACGACAGATTCTCACCCCACCATCTCTCCTCGAGTCTCCAAACGTCGAAGCATCGAACTCAAAGCATCATCTACAAACAGAAACAAATATGGTGACAGTGGATCTCCCTGACGGAGTCCACACTGAGGTCTAAATGTGGGGTTGACGGCGCCATTCAAGATGAGAGAGTAGGAGACTGAGGTCACACACTGCATTATTCGCTCCACAACCTGCACAGAAAAGCCTAAACGGAGCATAACCTGCTCAAGGAAACACCATTCAACCGTATCATAAGCTTTACTCATACCCAGCTTTAATGACAAATATCCATCACCATTTGGGAAAAATCTGAAAAAGGTACCCTAAGTTGTGACATTTCCGAAAAAGATAGATTTGGTTGTTACCGCCCGATTTTGGTACCTTAAGTTGACATTGTGTCCAATTTTGATACCTCGTGACACGTTTCAGCTTAATTACGTGACACGTGTTACATTGAAAAATATAGAAATACGGTGGACCTAAACGTAAATACGACCGTCTTTATTAATTGCAAACAGATTCTAAATTTTTAACAATATTACAAAATTACCCATATAAAACTATATCTCTATTGAAAGTAATTTATAAAAAAATAAAGAATAAAATCTTCCATGGTTGAATTCTTTTGTCGTCGTGGAGCT
>JAYMSP010003842.1:0-18284 GCA_036897095.1 Plantago elongata
GAAAGGAGAAACTCTGTCATTAATATTGAGGATGAGTCTGACGAAGAAAAGCATGATGTGCCTAGTAACAACCAGATAACTCTTAGACATGATGAAGAATTTCCGATGAGGATTTCAGAAATGGAAACTGAGAATATTCATCGTAGAGATCTTTCTGGGAATAACTTGTCTGAAAGTCGTATTCAAGAAATCTCTAACACTGAACAAGTGTCTGATATTTACTGCACTTCTAGTGTACAAAATACCACTGATACTGAAGAAGTATCAAGTCATAATCGTAGTAATTCACATTCAGATCACGTAGATAATTACCCTACTAGTTCAAAGCCAATTATGAAATGAATTAGTGATCATCCTGCAAAGGATGTGATTGGTCCAATTGATCAATGTGATAGAACTAGGAGAGCAATAGCTGAAAATGTTGTTCATCTCGTTGGCTATTTTATCTCAAGCATTGAACCTAGGACTATTGAAGATGCATTAAAGGATCAAGACTGGATCTTTGCAATGCAAGAAGAGTTGGAACAATTTGAGAGAAGCAAGGTCTGGAAACTAGTTCCATTTGTAGAAGGAATATATGTGATTGGAACTAAGTGGGTTTTCAGAAACAAAATGAATGAGTCTAGTGAAATAACCGAAAACAAGGCTAGGTTGGTTGCCAAGAGAATTATCCAGACTGAAGGCTTAGATTTTGATGAGTCATATTCACCAGTTGCAAGATTAGATGCAATCAAACTATTTCTAGCCTTTGGAGCTCATAATGACTTCAAAGTTTACCAAATCGATGTAAAGAGTGCATTTATGAATGTTGAACTTGCAAAGGAAGCCTATGTTGATCAACCACCAGGCTTTGAGGTTTCCTTAGAAAGTAGAATGGTCTATAAGTTACAAAAAGCTCTGTATGGACTGAAATAGGCTCCAAGGGCATGGTATGACACTTTGGCCAAATACCTTATGAAAAGTGGTTTTAATAAACGTGAAGTTGATAAAACTTTATTTACTTTAAACCATGATGGGAAACTACTTTTAGTTCAAGTATATGTTGATGACATAATATTTGGATCTAAATACAAGCAACTCTGTGATGACTTTACTGATCTCATGAAGAGCAAATTTGAGATGAGCATGATGGGAGAATTGAACTATTTACGAGGATTACAAGTCAAGCAACCTCAAACTGGATCTATGCTTGATAGAAAAAGTACCTCAGGAATTTGTCAATTCTGGCAACTAGACTTATCTCATGGTTTAGCAAGAAGCAAAACTCAATTGCTACCTCTACCACTGAGGCAGAATATATTTCCGATGGGTGTTGTGCATCACAAATTTTGTGGATACAACAACAACTCAGAGACTATGGACTCAACGAAGAGAAAACTCCCATTTTATGTGATAACATAAGAGCATTGTGATTACTTAGAATCCCAAGTTTTATGCTAGAACCAAGCACATTAATATTAGACACCACTTCATCAAAGAACATGTGGAGAAAGGCAATATAGAGACACTCAAGGTTGGCACTGAAGACCAACATGCAGATATCTTCACTAAGCCATTGCAAGAAAGCAGACTCTTGAATTTGAGGCATAATCTTGGATTGATTAAGCTACCCAAGAACTGAAATGAAGCTAAGGATTATGAGAACAAAGTTACAGAGAGTTGCTATATTTCTGGAATGGGTATACAGAGACTCTATGGCATCATGATACAAATAACTCCAAGTTTCTGAAACGGGTATTCAGATACTATGGAAGTGTATTTTTGGTCTCTGAGACGGGAACTCAGAAAGGTGTAATAACACTTTCGTGAGGAGGAAGAAAATAGTACGCAAGTACAATTCTCTGAAGTCAAACTATGTCAAGATTTATGTGTTTTTGCCATTTATATGATAACACACATAAAACAAGACTTGATCTCAGAAAGACAAGTCCAAAGGTTTTATCTTCTCCCACGATAAGAGTGACTTGTGATTACACCATGCCAAAAACAAATCCATAATGAGGGCACTATAAAATTTGTTGATTGAAATCATTGCTGGAGAATCATTGATAGCCATCGATGAAATTTCACTTTATCTCAACGGTTGAGGTTAAATGGTGAGATTAAACCTGACTATAGAGAGACAATTATGGCCCCACTTGCATGTAATGCAAAGCGTTAATTTTTACCACACCAACGCATTGTACATAGTAACAAATGCATATTGTATGTATGTATTTCGTATGTGTTGCGATTCTAATGCTATATATAAAGGATTTAGAGAAAAGACAAATACTTTTCGCAAATCCAAAATTTCCAACTTGCATCAAAATAGCATTTCTCTCTAATTTTCTGCAAAGAAAACCTACAACTTCATTTGTTCTCTCTAGTTCTTCTGAAAAGAAGCACTAATCCAGAATCCTAACCTTCTCGATTTCAGATAATGTTTCACTATATATAATGGCTCCCAAATGTGCTTCAAGGTCTAAGGCTTCAACTACATTTGTTGATGCTGAAAAGCAAGCACTCAACTTGGAGATCTCAAATAATAGACTCCAAGGATATTTTAACGCAGACAACTGGACCACCAACCACAAGATGCAATATGGAGGTGCCTTTGTGCAGAAACACCTGGAAGCCATAATTCCAGTGCAGGCAGACATGACTTCTGTCTTGGTTATGCTTGTTAAAAAGCAAACATGAAGGGGTTTCTTTCAGCCCTTCCCAATGAGACTTCCTCACCGGATGTTCTTGAGTTTTACAACAACTCAGAGTGACCACTAAGCTGGTCAACAAGACTGAAAAAGTGTCCTTCAAAACTAAGGTGCAAAAATCTTGTGACCTAGATTGCTAAGGTTTCTGTGACCTATTTGGCTTGGTCAACGAAGGCGAAGACTATGAGATGAGCCCCAAGGATGAAATTCTACTACAAGGTGCCAAGGAAACTTACAGTAAATTCTTTGATATGTCTATAGCAGACACTCCCTCCACTTTCATTTTTTGAGATATCCAAGTCAGGCACTTGTACAAGCACTGGAATGTGCTAGCCTGTATTCTACACAGGACATTGGACGGTCTAAAGGGTGGTGCAGATCAGATTAGCCTAGAGAGATGGATGGCTGTGTATATGATGAGATCACAGATCATGGAACATCAGGAAAGGCCATTCAATTGGGGTAAGTATGTGCTCATGAAATTCATCAAGACTCTCAAAAGCTTTGATGTTAGCATTGTGAAAGGCCATGCTGAGCCAAAGGGAACAGTCATCTATGGACTGAAACTTTGATGGATTCTGGAGAGGTATGGTCTGAAGCTCAGAAACCCTGAGAAGCTTGAGACTAGTGACATTCTCTGGAAATTCAACTATGGAAACTGGCTAAACCGAAAGGCTGTAGGAGAGCTTCAGGTTGCTGAAGAGGCTGCACCTTCTAAGGTGGCACCCAAGAAAACCAAAACCATGCAGAGGCTATTCCTGCAAAGAGTACTCCTATTCCACCACCTGTATTGAAGTTCCATCTACCACTCCCATCATAGAAGATGCGTCCAGGGAGGAGGAGATGTTGAGAAAAACTTGTGGATAGTTCTCTCTCTCTCTCTCTCTCTCTCTCTCTCTCTCTCTCCACATAAACTACATGCATTATGGATAATTTTGTACCCACTATAGAAGAATCTAATGATGATGAGGTGGTTCTCACACAGATCTTCAAAGCTTCAAAAAAATCACTGATGCATCGAAAGCATATGGTTTCAATTTGGGTGAAGTTTCTGAGAAGACATCTAAGTCTCTGGTTGCTGAGGATATTATTGAACACAAGAACCCATTTGATGAAATAGTGCAGTTAGAAACACCAACAAAGGACATTGCTGAAGAAAATCCTGTTGAGGAACAGGTTTCCCAGAAAGTAGTAGGAAGGGAACTTGAGTCTGAAGTGCCAGAATCTTCAAACTGAGAAGAGGATTCACAAGCTCAACCTAAAGCACTTCAGTTAGCTTAGAAGTCTATATTTGACTTGTTTAAACTTAGTTGTTTATTACTTATTACGCATAAATTTTCTTTGTTACAGGCCCAAGAAGAAACACAAGCAACATAAGAAGCTGCAAAGCTTTCTTCTGAAAGAGAAGAAGAGGCTCCACAAGCCTCCACACCAAAAGAACCTGAGCCTGTTACATAGGTATAGTCAGTTTCTGAAGGTTGTGATTCTTTTCTTTCTTGCATTTTATTGAGTATACTAACTTGATAATATGTTTCCGATAGGCTCCAACTGAGGAAGAAAGAGAAATAATGGAAACATCACCAATTGAAAAGGAATTGCCAGAAACCTCTAAGGTTCTTGATGAACATGTTTCTGAGCCTTCATCATCGAAGGTCTTTATAACATATTTCTTTCAGAAAGCTGGCACTTCTATTTTTTTTATATTCGTTCTTAATCTCACATTATTATTTTTGCTTCCATAGGCTCAACCTGAAGCAGAGAAGGTACAAGAAGGTGAGGTTGCGACCCTTTCAGTACCAATGGATGTTGATGAAGCCATTTTGTCTCCAACACAAGAAAGAGTTCCAGAGACTGAACAAGTTGTTTCTGAGCCTCCCCAACCGGAGGTAAGTGAAAACTCAGATAACAACAATTGTTTGTAAAAATATAACTTTCTGAAAATCCATCTAATGTGTTGATTTTTTATCCTTAAGTTCAAGTCGAAAGAGTAGTTGCTGAGGAACATACTACATTATCTCACCCTCGCAAAGAAGTATCTGAGGCTGCCTATCTAATGGTAGACCCTTCTGAGCATGCAGTTGAAACTCAGGTAACTCAGAAATTGAACTCATCCTTCACAACTTAGATATCTTTAAAGTCTTTAAAACTAAAAGACTTCTTCCTCTTTCAGGCTTTAAGTATTGTATCGTCAACTTATGCATCGTCTTCTAATGAGGTGCACAAGTTCTTCGGAGAAAAGACAATAAAGAAACATCTCCATCTGTTCAAGTCTTGGCAAAAGCTCCGAAAGGCCAATCTTTCTAACTTAGCCAGTTTGATAGACAATCAGGCCAGAAGAGAAAGGGCCCTGGATCTAGAGACATACATCCATGCCACCTATTATTTAAGGAGTTATAGTTTCTCTGCGGTGATGCATGAAGGATTCTCTGAGGAGATAGTACACATGCTTGAAAAATCATTCTTGGATGCGGATGAAGAGACTAAGAGGCGAATGGCATACAAGCCTGCCTTGCCCAAGTGTATAAGTGTCTACCCTTCTGAACATGAGGAAGTCAATGGGCAGGTCACCACTTTGCCCACGGTAATTAACTTAGTTTCTGATGACGAGGATGAGATTGAAGAGAACAATATTGAGGAACCTCCTTCTGAACATCCAACTAAGATGGATGAAAGTGATAGTGATGATGATGATGAGACTCCCACTCCAAGAGCTGGTGGAAATGCTCAGACTATAGGAGGATCTAGTGCAGGACTGTCATCTGTACAGAAAGTGTCAACACCACCACCATCTTCAAAATCAGCAACTCACATCTCTCAGCAAAGATTGATGTATGGGAAGCTGAGGCTAGAGCTTCCAAGCTAAAAAAAATTGTTGGAGAATGAAGCTCATGATCAGTCAGAGCTTGATGATTTGCTTGCTGAGAAAGATGCCAAAATTCAGAAACTGGAGGCACTGAACAATAAGGAATGGGAACTCCTTTGTGAGCAACTCAAATTAAAACATTCACTGGAATATGCCGTGGTTCATCTTGAATAATTGGTAGAAGATAAGCAAGATGTTGAGGCTGCATTGAAATTAGCCGGACCATCACATGACAAAGGGAAGAAAGATGTAATTGATGCCCTAGAAGTTGAGTCCTCATATGATGATTGATCTGATGAAGATGGTACTAACCATCTTGCTAGAATGGATAAGGAAGATAAGGAGGTGGACAAATTGAATGAGCACATGTTTGTGTCTTAGCTGAAGAGAAAGTTGATTGCACCCAAGGCCTTTGACAAAGCACCAAAGGATAATACAGTTTTT
Source organism: Plantago elongata (assembly GCA_036897095.1). Lineage (NCBI taxonomy): Eukaryota > Viridiplantae > Streptophyta > Magnoliopsida > Lamiales > Plantaginaceae > Plantago > Plantago elongata. The sequence goes on from JAYMSP010003842.1 coordinate 6,001, forward strand.
GAGAACAAGTTCATAGTACTAAAGAATCTGAAGAATGAACTGTTTGAACAAAACAACATTGCTTTGGCCACCATTCCTCCAGAGTTCAAGGCTTTTGCTGAGCTAATGACCAGAAGGACAACATCTCTCATGATTGCATATAAATATCTAGGAGTGCAAAGAGATGATGATATAGAGATAACTCATAATGCTTTGATGGAATCTAGTTATGCTACTGGGAAAGTAGACAAGATGTATGAGCCACTGGAGTAGATCTCCAAGAGAGAACATCTACTACTTGGTCAGTTTGAGTCACTTCATTATGAAGTTCAGAAGCTAGTACAGGGCCAGAATGTATTGAGTGCACACTTTGACTTGCTGCAAGAGGCCTATGTCAATTTGACTTAGACTACAATGACTAAGGGGGAAGGATCAAGAAGAGAATTAGACAAGAGGAAGCAGCTTGCTGAAAAACCTCTAACCATCATAGAACCTCCCTCCTCTCAAGTATACCACCACCACCCCCACTAACTGATCCAGAGCTACACAAGAAAATTCAAAGGAAACCAAGTCCCCACGGAAATCTAATAAACATTCTAAAGAAGAAGAAGAAGAAGAAGAAGAAGAAGAAGAAGAAGAAGAAGAAGATTGGTAATGAAGATACTTGCTCACAACCTGGTCAAGGTTACAACAATCTGGATGATGCTGATACTGATCATGATGAGCATCCTCTCCACAAAGAGAGAAAGAGAGTTGATGACGTATCTGAACTAATAGCTGCAAGACCAATTGTTGCCAGAACACCATATGGACACACCAAATCTGTCCATACTTGTTCTTCAAGTCATACTCCCACTCAGAACACATCTATGGAGCATCTTAGAATGAATAGAAGACATAGGAGAAATGCAAGGTTTCGGAGAATCAACACTGAAGATCTTCCTCCCAGGAAAGAAGATGCATTACTTGAGTACACCAAGACTCATGACAGCCAGTCAGCATATCAATGCATAAGACAACTAAATGGCTACTGGATTATGGATCTCCAACACTTATTGCTGAATAGGAAATTTCCTGATCCTATCTTTAACCAAATGATGGCATGGAGAGTCAACAGACCCCATCTGATAAATCCTGTACATGTGAAAATATGGCTTGATTTTGAAGTAAAAGTAAGAAGAGATGTCATGGCTAAGCATATGAAGGAAGAGGTTCCTTTCTACAAGCCAGATGATGTTCACAAAGTACTAGAATTGCTGGGAACATGATATAGCTCACATAATAAGCTTGGAGTGCTACCACATGAGTCATTCTACATAACTAAGGATGAATATGATGATTACATGAACTACTTGAGAGTCATCTACAAGAACGTCAAACTGATTGAGACAAAGATAGAGCATGCCTGGAAATGGTAAAGAGTTTACTGGGTTAGAAAGTTTCATGAGAAGAATCCTGATCTTGATTGTAAAGAAAATTGCAAGGTTGCCAGTGATACTGAAATGGCTGTAAGAACCTATCTCTTTGACTAGGTCATTAACAAAAGAGAGCACATGGATAAGAGATTAAAAAACTAACCCAGAAGGATTGACTGAAGAACTTAAGGTTGATGACAACTTGAGTGTTTTTATGATTTTGAAGATTTGAAGATTGGGGATATTGAATGTTACTTGGAGCTTGGACTATCCTGTTGATCTATTTTCCTTATGTAATGTTTTGTGTATTTTTGCTGATGTATTCATTCGATATATTCTTGTAAGTTATCTTATATTCTGTAATTGTTAAATCTGATGATCATACTCTCAGATACTTTAGTAGAATATAACTTGTCAGCAAATATCTTTTTTTTATTTGGTCAATGTCTTACTTTCTGCACTTATATGAACTTAAGTACTATACCATTCTGAAATGATTAAGTGCTGGGAATTTGACTTCTCCAATCCATAATAGGAGTTTAGTGATAGTCATTGTTGTCTAATCAAAAAGGGGGAAATTTGTTAGGAATATATGTTAGTATTTTGATCACTCGTCACAATGAATTATCCTAGTTTCAGAAAGGTGTTTAGTACTCTAGGTCACTTAACAATTGTAAAGAAGAAATACAACAAGTATGATAGATTTTAGATACCTTGTAATATGATGTTAGGTCTCTGAATGTAATTTTTATTTAGCTCGATGAAGACCAAGAAGAAGGAAGCATCCAAGCAAAGGAGAAGACCTTTTCCACAAAGGTGTCCGAAGACAAAGGAGGAAAGTCTCCTCAGATAGTTGCTTCCAGAAAGCTATGTAAAGACTTGTGTTTTGTGAACAAAACAAAGTCACAACTAAATTTCTGAGACAACAAGTTTCTGAGAGATGGAACATATGATGCTTCAGAAAGCTACATGCATCCGTTGAGACTACATGATGAAATATTGTATACTGCATTTAATGTTGGACGTAAATGTCACTATCCTTTTGTAGAACTCTCTGGAAAGAGATATACGCATGGGAGTACTAATGTCAAGATATGAATCGATTGAATTTGAAATATGTCTAACGGATACTTTTCAAACAACTATTTTTTTTAATTATTATTGAACATGAAATATAGCATTACAATTACAATTGTTGAACAAGACGAATTTATCAATCGATTCTAGATGCAAATCACCACCAATCTCTATTCAGAGAATATAATCACCCATTTCGGGGAATCGAACCCGTAACCTCATGGTTACGGGGTGTCTTAGTTTGCCACTCGGCTACAAACGCTTTGACAAAAGAAAGATATTTCCGCCTTTTCAAACACCTATTAAATTCACTTATAAATATCACAACTTAGAAGCTGAGAAATACACAAACGAACTACACTCATATTCACAATCAAGCACGTATTCTCTCAAGCATTCTTACTACAATTCTCCACGCTCTCTATTGCGACTAACAAGCTCGAGAATTCACTAGTAGTTCTAAGTGTCCTGATCCTTCAACAAGTAGTGTAATTTGTGAAAGAGTTGAATTGTTGGATTACTATCTGAGATTAATTCTCTTGAACAAATCTCACAAATTTGGTTCAGTTAAAGAGAATCTACCATATACTGAACAAGTATATCATGTAGTGCCATCTCTTTGAGCTCTCTGGACATAACTGAAAAGATATAAAGAGAAGCTTACATGACAAACAACATTACAAACACCATCAAGGTGTGGAGTACAAGAAGTACTTGATTTGGAAAATCAAGAAAAAATTCCAAGGTTATCTTGACTACATGAAGTTCTTGGCTCTAGGAGTTGGGGAACAACTCAGGGGGAACATTTAGTTGGGAACCATTTGTTATAGGAATCTTTGAATAGGATCAATTGTAAGGAGAACTCAATTATCTGTTCTAGTAAATTCTAGGTCTCTGAAGGCCGAGTGGATTAGCTGGAGGATTACGCCACCTCCAGATACCACTATACTTGTTGTGTCATTTACCTTTTGTATTTACATTTCAACAACTCAGACACACACATTTACTCTTGCTAAGCACAAACTCACTTATCTATCGCATAAAGATTTACAATCTCTAATTATAAGTATTAGTTACCTTTAAGTATATGAGAAATCGTGTTTATTGATAAAAGTTTGAAAAGACTATTCAACCCCCTTCCCCCCCCCCCCCCCCTACTCTTTTCCTTTGCCGTTATGTAGACCAACAATTTCTTTAACATGGTATCAAGAGCTTAGGTTTTGCAAACCTCGAAAAACCTTCATGCACTCTTTTATTTTCTAGTTTTTGAGTATCTTTATTGTATATCATAACTGTTTGTTTAAAAAGAACTCGATCTCTTCATCTGAACAACCATGACTGGTGAAGATGGAACAAGCTCCGGCCCTACAGTTCTCGATACTGTAATTGGGTCTACAACTGAGCACAAAGATCCATTAAGTCCATTTTTCTTGCACCATTCTGAAAATTCAAACTCAGGTGCAATAACACCATTGCATGATAGGCACAATTACAACACTTGGTCAAGGACATTTCTAATGTCATTGTCAATTCGCAACAAGGTAGGATTCATTGATGGATCTCTGCCAAAGCCTACTAGTGATGAGACAAAGATAAAATCATGAATGAGAAATAACACCATCATCATGTCATGGTTGATTCACTCAGTCTCAAATGAGATAAATGAGCACTGTGCTTTATCTTTCAAATGCCCATGAAGCATGGGACAAGCTCAAGGTGAGATATGCGCAACTTGATGATGTTCACATATTTCAACTACAACAAGAGCTATCCTCAATTACCCAAGGTCACTGTTCTATTTCAGACTTTTTCACAAAGCTGAATGGACTTTGGGAAGAGCTTAATGATTATAGGCCATTGCCTAATTATTTATGTGGAGCCTACAAATGTACTCTTACAAAAAATGTTGAAAAGGCACAAGAAACTGATAAGATATTCAAGTTTCTCATGGGGTTGAATGACTCATACGAGATGGTAAGAGGATCAATTATCATCATGGATCCTGAGCCTTCCATGGATAGGGCCTTCTCTCTTGTTCTACAAGAAGAAAGACAAAGGCTCACAAGGCATCCTAATGCATTTAATGGACCCATTGAGTCATTTGCTCTTGGAGTGGGGTACAAAAGAAATGATAAAGAAAAAATGTATTGTTCTAAATCCAGGATGAACAATCACTCCTTGGAGAACTGCTACATGAATAAACAATCTGGAAACAACATATATGGAAGAAGAGATGGCTATGGGAATAACACTAGATACAATGCAAATGTATCCTCTGTTGGCCTCTCTACAGAAGGACGAAAGGTCGAATTTACCAATGAGCAGCTGCAACATCTCTAGACCATGGCAAACCAGAAGATGAATGAAGCATTTGTCAGCAACAACATCACTACTACTGGAGAAGTGAATCACACCTGTAACACTTTACAACATTGGATCCTTGATTCAGGCGCATATGATCACGTCATATGCTCACCAAATTATTATACATAAAATATTATAACTATTAATGAATATATTCAATTACCAAATCATGATAAAATACCAATAACACACATTGGTGATATTAGATTAAATAAAAATATCATATTAAAAAATTCTTTGTGTGTACCAAGCTTTAAGCTTAAATTGATTTTTGTAGGAAAAACTATAGCAGATAATGATATTTGTGTAATGTTTTTTAAAGATAAATGCTTGATTTTTCAGACAAGCTCTACAAGGACAGATTGGCAAGATTAAGTAAGAAAAGGGACTCTATGAAGTGAAGAATTTACTATCTAAGGCACTAGCCATTTCCAATAAAGCACTAGCCATTTCTCAAGAAGAAGCAACATATGAACAAGAACATTTGTGGCACTTTAGATTAGGCCACCCTAGTATGTCCAGATTTTCTCTTATAGAAAAGGACTATCCCAATATTAAGTGTAAGGTTTTTTCTCATTGTAAGATCTACCAGCAGGCGAAGCAACATAGATTGCCTTTTTCACTAAGTACTAATAATTCAAATTCAGTTTTTGATTTATTGCACTGCGAGTTATGGGGTCCTTATTCCACTTCAACAAATAATGGTCACCAAAATTTTCTCACTATTGTCGACGACTTGAGTAGAGTCACTTGGATTCATTTGCTTAAAAACAAATCAAACACAATGGAAGCAATGAAGAGATTCATTCAAATGGCTCAAAACCAATTCAATAGAAAAGTGAAAATCCTAAGAAGTGATAAAGTGCATGGAATTTCATATGCCAGAATTTTTAAATGAACAAGGGATAGTGCATCAAAAGATATGTCCCTATACACCTAAACAAAATGGTGTTGTGGAAAGAAAACACCAACATTTATTAAGTGTTTCAAGAAGTCTAATGTTTCAATTGAATATATCAACTCATTTATGGGGAGATGCAGTAATGACTGCGGCATATTTGATCAATCGAATGCTGACTCCCACTCTTCAAACTAAATCTTCACATGAGGTTCGCTACAACAAAAAGCCAACATGTGAACATTTAAGAGCTTTTGGATGTTTATGTTATGTTTACTCAGAAAAGATATATAGGATAAAATTAGATCCTCAAGCACGTGAATGCATATTCATAGGATATCCTCCGCATGGTAAAGGATACAAATGTTTTGACATTGAAAAGAAAACAATAATTGTATCCAGAAATGTGAAATTCATTGAAGCAAAGTTTCCCGTGAACAAAAATTTGTAAAGTCATCCAGAGCCTAAAAATAGGCATCTTGAAATCCACTTGGAAACTCCCAGACCATTCATGGATGAGGAAATTCCAAAAAGGAACACAAGGCCTCATGTCAACATATCACCTTCGGGTGTTATACCAGATCATGTACAAAACACACCCATTATGCATGCACATACTGACACACCTAATGATGCAAATTTGGATCATAATGATACTATACATGCCTCACATGAGCATGGACAACCAGTAGCTTCAAGAAAGTCTACTCGACAAAGACAAATATCTACTGCACTTGATGGTTACCATCATAATGTTAAAGTCAACACAGTTAGGAACACGCTACTGGAACAATATAGTACTGACCATCCAATCTCAGAATTTCTTATGATAAAATTAACTCAGCACATAAATGCTATTCCATCAACTTATCATTACTTAAGGATCCTGAGACATATGAACAAGCAATTACAAAAGAGAAATGGAGACAAGCTATTTTTGAAGAATTGAGAGCCCTTGAGGATAATAATACTTGGAACATAGTTCCATTGGCGCTCGGTATTAACCCATAGGTTGTCGTTTTGTCTTTAAAACTCAACTCAACTCTGACGGTCAAATCGATAAAGATAAAGCTCGTTTGGTAGCGAAAGGTTACACACAACAACTTGGTCTAGACTACACTGACACATTTAGCCCTGTTGCTAAATTAACTTCAGTAAAAATATTCCTTGCTATAGCTACAAAACAAAATTGGCGTATCGCACAACTGGATGTCCATAATGCCTTTTTAAATGGCGACTTAGATGAAGAAATTTACATGGTCATGCCTTCGGGCCTCACAATGCCGGGGGACAATAATGCCAAAAGAATGGTGTATAAGCTTATGAAATCCATTTATGGTCTCAAGCAAGCTTCACAACAATGGAATTCAAAACTCACCCAGTTCTTATCATCTTTGGGTTTCAATCAATCAAAAAGTGAATACTCACTATTCACAAAGAAAACTGATCACGACTTGATTACACTCCTTGTATACGTTGATGACATAATTATAGACATTAAAGACTTAAGAGCAATTGAGGATATCAAACAACAACTGGAACCAAGTTTAAAATACGAGATTTAGGGAAGTTAAAATACTCCTTGGTTTAGAGATTGCAAGGACATCTCAAGGCAATCATGTATCACAAAGAAAGTATTCCACATAAATCATACAATTAGCTTGACTGTTAGGATGTAAAACTGCAAGTACTCCTATTGAGTAGCATCATAACAAAATACATGAGAACCTGTACAAGATCCCACAGTCTACAGAAAGCTTCTTGGAAAGTCATTTACTTGACCATCATAAGGCCCGATATTAGCTACGCGGTGGAAATACTCAACCAATTCATGGAGAATCCTTCGAAGGAACACATGAATGCGTTGTTGAGCATAGTAAGATACATTAAGGGGAATATTGGAAACGGATTATTCTTTACGTCCCAGTGAAGCTTGGAACATCTAGCTTTAAGTGACCCATATTGTGCCACTTGTCCTGATACAAGAAAGTCAGTCACAGGATATTGCATATTTCTTGAAAATTCATTGATTAGTTGGAAATCAAAGAAGCAAAGCACAAGTAGATCATCAGTAGAAGATGAATATAGAGCAATGGCATACACATGTTGTGAAATAACTTGGTTAATAGCCTTGCTAAAAGATTTTTGGAATATGATACACACAACCAGTTAAACTATTATGTGATAATCAATCTGCCATACATCTCATAAAGAATCTTGTTTTTCACAAAAGAACCAAACACATTGAGGTGGATTGTCACTTTATATGGGAAAAAGTGACAAATGGAACTATAGAAGTAGAATACGTACCAAATGCTAACCAACTAGCTGATATATTCACCAAAGCAGTTCCATCAGCAACTCTGAATGAAATGATCAACAAGATGAGCATGAAGAACATCTATGATAATCTTGCGGGGGAGTATTAGAAGAAGGAGAAAGTTGAAGGACCAGAATGTGAAGGACGAAAGGAGAAAATAGAAGGAACCAGAGAAACACAAGGACTACTCTCGAAAAGAAACAACACAATCGTAATCTTGAAGTTGTAGATTGAAGAAACTATGAAAAGGATTGAGGAGAATATGTTATGCCCAATTATAGTGTTCTAATATGGAAGTGATTGAATAAATCAATCAATAAAGTTGTTGACTTTCTTATGTATAAATAGAGCTAGCTACTATTGCATTAAGGCACTGTATTCATTTTGATCACTCTCATTTAATATATTCAGAGGATGTTAAATCTTCTTTTTATTTCTTTAACAGATAGATTAAGCAAAATTTGATCAGTAGCAATGTGAAATATTTGAGACATTGTACACTAGTAATCATTATTATCATATGTAAATTCTCAATATTAAAACTGTAATTTTAGTTGAACAAAAGCTCTTATTCCTTTTTGTAGTAAAAAATTTATGAGTCCACAAAATTTTTATACTTAGACAGAAATTCTTGTCGCTGTTGAATAATATGTTGGGCAAGTCATCACCTAATGGGCCTCGATCCATTACTTTTATCATTTTGGCCAAGTCTATCCATGGATAAGGCCCACCTAGCTAACACATTTGGGCATTTAGAAATCTAATTCCTCTTTCCACAATCTAACATTTCTTAGACACTCATGTGCCTGTACTCTTTTTGGAATTAATAATTCAAAAGAAATACCGATGTATCATTTATTAGAAAGCACGGAGATGGAGACGATACGCCAGAACGCCAAAGTCCAAACAAGTAGGGGACGAGGGCGTTTTCAAGGATGTTTATTTTGTATATTTTTTTATACGTATGAATAATTTATCATCATATATACTAAGTAATATATGTAAACATTAATTAAGCATTAGTAAATATAATATTTTGGAAAAATGTGTAAACAATTTTGTACAATACTAGTACTACCTATGAAGTAATAAATTAGGGCCCAATAAACTAATACTCTAACTTTGTCCTTGTTCAATATCTCATTCCACCCTTCTCTTTCTACGATTCTACTTCTACCCATCTTATTTGTTTTCTTTTAGCCAGCCCATGTTCTTTTTGATCTTCTATGGCCAGGAATAGAAGAGCAAATCACGATTTTCTCCATTGGCTAGGTTGAGAGCGTGGGGTTTCGTTCTTCAATTTATTTATTTATTAATTTGGAGTTTTTTTTGTCTCAGGGGAATTATCGAAAATTAAGGCGAATTAGAGAGGGAGAATGTCCTGGTACTCGAATCCAGCTCCGTGGACGTCCCGACGTCCCAGAAAACATTTCCGGACTGGGACTCCACCTATTTTGGTGTCCTCGGGCCTTCCAAATCATTTTTACTCTATGATACAATAAAAAATTGTATATCATCATACTAAATTTACAGTTTTAGGTATGAAAATTATATCATTTACGCTATATGATACAGTTTCAAAATCATTTTTCCAACAAAATCATTTTCCTTGGCTTGATTTTGGAAATTTACTCCCCAATTCACCCTGGGCGGATTTTCCACATTTCTCTACCTAATCACAAGTAATAACAAACTTGTCAATGTGTTTTTATTTTAAACAATAGTACTCCCTCTATCCCGTACAATAAGTCACATGTTTCTTTTATGGACGTCCCACGAAACTAGAGACGTTACAAAAATAGTAAAAAAATACCTCCACTAACTAATTTAATATTCATATTATACTCAAAAAGTAACTCCACAAACTAAAAAATTCCACTAACTAATTTAATAATCATATTAAAACAATAAACAATTGATTACATTAAAAACAACGCCGAAACGTTTTGGGTCTTATTGTACGGGAAGGAGGAAGTATTAAATAATAATCTATCCATATTGATTTAATTGGGGGGGAGGGGGGTGGGGCGGAAATAAAAAACTTAACAAACTAGGAGACACGATAATAACGTAGGAAAAAAAATAATCATTTCCTGAAACGGCTAAAGGGTGACTCAAACCCCCGACCTATTGGTTGGAGGTGAAATGTCTTGCCAATTGAGTTGCGCTTCATTGTGAAGGAAATAAATTTAATAAAATAAGAGAAATAATAAATAAAGTATAAGAGATAGTGAATAAAGTAAACGATAAATTTTCATTTAACTCGTTTGTGCCGCTCTTTCCATCTGATGCCCGCCGGTTGGACACCGCTATACGCTTCTCTCTCTGGCCTCCTCGTGCTTTCTGCCCGTAATTTCGATGGATTCGTCGGAGAACCCGACCAATAAGATCCGAAAATGCCAAAGACAGCCCTCTGGCAATTTCGCTTCCATGGACGGCGAGATCCTTGCTAATAAAGAATCTTATGCAGACAAGCTCTATAGTAATTTCAAAAGTCCTGATGTTTCGGTGGACAAATCCTGGACCCAAGAAGAACATAAGATGATGACGGTGCTGGAACGCACCCATGAACTCCCCTTCAAACAGGTTATCTTGAACAAGGAATTTCAACAGAGCATTGAAGAAGCTTGGAAAGATGCTATTATTATCACAATTATGGGAAAACTATGGTTCTTTCAAGCTCTAGTTGCTAGGCTAGATAGACTCTGGGGATTGAACGGAGATGCCGAACTCTTGGACCTTGGACACAACTGCTACTGCCTTAAAGGCACGAATCCAGATATTCGAGACAAAATTCTGACTGCTGGACCATGGCAAATCGCCGGTAGCTTTTTATCGATTCGCAAGTGGAAACCTGGATTCCGTGCCGATAATGATAAGGTTAACACAACGATAATCTGGGTAAGAATTCTCAATCTCCCGGTTGAGCTGCTCAAAGAATCTGTCATTGAAACTCTGACAACCTATATTGGCGATCCCCTAAAGATCGATGGTAATACCTTCAACACTTTAAGGGGAAAGTTTGCTCGTTTATGTGTGCAAATCCGACTTGATGTCCCGCTTGAGACTGGAATATGTGTGGGGGATACAATTTTATCATGTGGTGTACGAGAATTTACCGTTGGTTTGCTACACCTGTGGTAGTGCTCGACATCAGACTAGTGAATGTGTAAATCAGGAGAAGGGTAGACCCACAGATATTCAAAACACGGAGCAGGAGGTACAAACTAACTGTTCGTCCAGATAACGACAAAGGAAAAGAATAGAAGGGGGGGGGGGGGGTGAATAGTCTTTTCAAACATTCTTCGATAAACAGTCTTTCTCATAAACTGGGAGGTTTCTGGTACTTAGATTAAGAGAGCGTAAGACTTTAAGAAATAGAGAAACGTGATTGTGCTTTGCAGTAATAATATGTGTGAGTGTGATGCTGAAATGTAAGTACAAAAAGTAAATAACACAGTAATTTATAGTAGTATCTGGAGGTGGCGTAATCCTCCAACTAATCCACTTGGCCTTTTTGAGACCTGGAATTCACTAGAACAAATAATTGAGTTCACCTTACAATAAATCCTATTCTATGATCCCTACAAACAAATGGTTTCCTACCAAATGTTCCACATGAGTTTGTTAGTCCTATTCAGGACACTAAGAACTACTAGTGATTCTTCGAGCTTGTTAGTTGCAACAGTAAGTTTGGAGAATGGTAGTATGAATGCTTGAGAGAATACTTTGATAAGTAGATATGAGCGTAGTTCGTGTGTGTATTTCTCAGCTTCTAAGTGGTGATATGTATAGATGTATTTGAGAGTCGTCTGAATAGTATCCTTTAGACCTTCTCAAAATTCAATCCGTTGATATCTCGAAATAAGTACTCGGAAGTCCCTTTCTCATTTTTCAGAGAGGACTGTGCATTGATCGACTTTTTAGCCGATGTAATTAAAGCACTGTATTAATTCTTGTCCTGTAGTCTTAACAGACACATGAGCCTTTCTAAAATCTAGCATGCTCCTTGATTCAGTGATGTCATATGTTTAGAGACACGTTGTGTGCAATATTTGCACTATATAATATGCTTTCTGGACATAGTCTATCTGAGGAGACTAACCCTTCTGTCTTCATCAAACTTGTGCAATCTTCAGTATTCAAATCTTTGATTAAAATCCATTGCTAGGATCCTTCTTCATGGCCTTCTCAAAATATAAAATTACATTCAGAGACCTAATAATCTTAT
>JAYMSP010003843.1:0-18278 GCA_036897095.1 Plantago elongata
CGGAAGCTCAACAAGATTGATCGGAACCGCAGACGAATCGACGAGAAAAATCCCTTTCTTGAATCCGAAATCGATAATTCACTGCGTTAGGACGGCGACAAGGGAAAGGAATCGAGATTTCAAGATTTCGAACACTTACCAATCGGATTGACGAATTCAGACTTCACGGAGACGAGATGAAGATGGGAAGAAGTGAAGACGGGAAGAACAGTGAAGAGTCGAAGTGAAGAAGATAAGAAGGGATTTGGGAACAGATTTTGGGTCAGGACGGGTTGCTCATTTGATTTTAGTCTGACCCAACCTATTCAATTTAAATTAAATTAAAAAGAACTGAATCTGATTTTAATTTATTTTGTGATTGGACCGAATCCAAATCTAATTAATATTTTTAAGTTAGGCTTTAAGTTGGGTAAAACTCACCCATTGCTAGGACTAGCTGATATGTATCTTTAAGTTTGCCGTTCGAAGTGTCGTCCTCACAATGCATTAATTCACGAATTACTGAAGTCCGAGACCCGCATTAAAGTCCAAGACCATCAATAAAGTCTGAACTTCATACGAGTCAACTACACCCAACTAAGTCAAGCTTCCCTGAGTGTCGGACATCTGCTAACTTTCTTCAAGTCCGACATGAGGTCTCTTCTCCTAAACCAAAGGGTACGTCCGGCTTTAACAAGTGGACCTATACATGATTTCTGGTGGGGTCAGTTCTAAGAGTCTTGCGGGACCTCCTCAATACGTGTCCGTCCTACGAGTATAAGCCACACGCGCCTCTTATCTCTGGGACCACATGTCGCGTAACAACCAGTCCGGCCAAAGTCCGACCTGTCAGAGCCCAACCTCCGGCGGAATTCTACTATAAATATGGGGCATTTACTCCTCATAAATTCATGTAACCACTACTCACTAATCCACTCTCTACATTTTGAGGTATGAGCTCCAGCTCCTCAGCCTCTTAATTCGTTAAAGTCCAAGTCGGATTTGTCTTAGGCAAACCGGCCCAAAAGGGTCTAACCCCTTCCTTTGATTTGCAAATTCAAGACCGGACTCATCCAGTCTCGGGCCAAGATCAAGAACAAGTGAAGTTCAAGATCGGACCTTCTGAATACCGGCCCTATCAAGATCAAGAAGCTCAAGACCGGACTCTCCCAGTCTCGGACCAAGATCAAGAACAAGTGAAGTTCAAGATCGGACCTTCTGAATACCGGCCCGATCAAAAGCAAGAGAAGCCTAAGACCGGACTCACCCAGTCTCGGACCAAGATCAAGACTAAGTGAACATTTGGACTTAGCCTGAAGATTCAAGATTAGGACCGTATTACCACCTTATCTCGGACCCATACACCCTTACTGAACTAAGGCTATAATTATTAATGTATGAATTTAATTTCTCTTCTATGATGTATATAAATAATGTTTGACGTATTAACGGATAAAAGAGTACTATGAGTAATTATATGCCTATTCTAATAAGAAAGAAAGGAGATTACCCAGCTTTAACTCACCTCCCATTCCCCTAACTTTGCCTTAGCTGGATTTGTACACCATCAATGATCACAACCAAATGCAATTTTATGAAGTGAATTATTTATCTACAATTCGAGTCAAATGTTGCAATCATCCACTAGGTCACCAATACGGTTGGACTTGTCACCATAATCAACTTGGCAGACTTGCTTATTCGAAATGAGGTGCTATTCTAGCGAAAGAATTGCATGGTTTCGACTCACGAACACTCATGCAAGTTGTGTTTGTGACTTTGTGTGGCTCAAAAGGAAACACAATATAGTGCAAAACAAAACTTCAATGAGTTCAATCCATGCCTGAAAGGCTGAAACTGTGGTTTTAGTCTACATTTAGTCTCAAAGAGACAACTGCTAACTAATGGCCTACCCTATATCCTATATATATATATATCACTTGATCATTCCCAAAACCCAACAATTGATGGGTTGAGATAAATTCGTCAAGTTCATACATAATGTCAAGTTCATACATAATTTGAAACTCCTTGTTGTCTACTCCCTGTATGTCTGTTGGTTCTTTCATAGTATTCCAGTTCGAAATGTTGAAAGTGGCTTCGTTGATCATCTTTACAAGAGTCACCTGGAAAGCATGACCACACAAAACCGATTAAATGAAGAAAATCAGAGAAATGCAGTGTTTCAAGTACGAAACCATAAGTGTTCTTTTCAAAAAAAAGAAAAGAAAAGAAACCACAAGTGCTTAATGATTTCAGAAATGGACGTTCTCTATCCTCACAAAGTTCACCAATCTTGTATGCTTTATGCCAAAGTTATCTTAAACAAGTAGATAGAGATGATCTTTAACCTTCAGTATTGCAGTGAAAAATTGAGAAAGGAAACATTTCATAGGAATCTCTCAAATGCTTCAGAATGCAACATCATTAGAGCACCTGATATATGATTTGCCGTTTCAAAAAAAAAAAAAAAAAAAAAACAAAGGAAACCAAATTAAGATCGATTCACTTACTAGGGAGAGAATTTAAGTCGCTATGAAATCCAACATTGGAAGAAAAACTCTGAATTTGGTCCTTTTCCTCAACACAATCCTGACTAGTAGTAGTTGCAGGCACATCATCTTCAACAGGCGTAATTGCCCTGTACGAGAAACACTCCCATTCACTCCGAACCCTCAAATTGAGGAGATTATTAGGCTGCCTGAACACAGAAGCTGACAAGCAAAAGCTCAATTGAGAGGCTTTCTTGTTTTCATTCGAGCAGCAAACCAGAAGTGGGCACGGAGCTCTCAAAGCCATCTCCTTTTTCTCTTCTTTAACGAGCCCAATGCGAAATGATCCACTGACGAATATAAAGGTTCATGAGAAGCAAAAAAAAAAAAAGATTTATGAATTTGAGCGAAATTAAGGAAGAAAAATCGTGGCTTTTGTGGAATTTATTTGGTTGTAGTTGAAATACCCAGAAAAAGGAGAAGCGAATGAGGACAAAAGGGAAAGAAGTAGCATTGTAAATTTACACAGGTTGAATAGAAAAGGGAAAGAAAAGAGTGTTGAATAGAATTGGCAAATTTGTCAAGATTGAGAGAAGTATAAAAATGAGAGATGTTATGTTGGTAATGTAATGTTATTGCAAATTACTAGTACTATAAGTATAAGATGGATGTTGCGTGAGGAAAATTAATGAAGACGAAAGGAAGTAGTAGTAGGTAAACACTAAACAAAACAGAGTGTTGTTAGTAACCAAATTATGCACGTATTAGAGATACTAATCTATCCAATGTCAACACTGAAATTGTTGTTGTTGGTGAGTTATTAGTGACAATGTATGGAATCTCCATTGGAAGAAGAAATACAGTGGCAGCCAACAGTATCACATGATGAGACGACTGCCCATATCATATTCTTCTTCTTCTTTCTTCTACATACTGCAATGTACATGCCTCCCTGCAGCACCAGGTTTATCCTATATCCAGTTTTATATACAAATATTTTGATCATGGTGAGAAAAGCACCAGTTGTGACCTCAATTATGCTCATTTTTACCACCTATGGACTATAGACATGAATGATATGTAACATTTTATTTACTACTAAATATCACAAACTCTATCTTCTATCTTAGGCCCCATCTAATACGCTTAGCCAGTCTTAGAAAAATCACATCTTCACAAAGGATGATGTTGCTTGCAGCTCCGAGCAACTAGCCTCCGTACAAAAGGACGTAACTTCAACTAACATGTGGACGTCGTACTACCTAGAACATTGACCTCAACAAGGAGACCTTTGTATATAATTTGACTCAGTTCTCAAGGTGTCCAGGGTGCTTGATTGCACACTTATTGTTCGACTTTTACCCCCCCCCCCCCCCCCCCCCCAGGTTAAGTGTATAGTATCTGAAGAATACTTTCGATAAGTCAAGACAGAAGACCAATCTTTTCGAGTAGCTACTCTCTGGCATTTGTATACACGTATTTCTTTGATGAACACTAGTACGTACCAACACGTTGTTACCATCATCATATTGACAATTTATATGAAATATGCTTACAAAGATCATAGCTCTCCAAGTTGCTAAATACCAACCCGTCTAGACATGTGTAGGAAATGAGTTGATATGAGCAACTTGGTATGCACGAGCGACTCATGTTCCCACACGGAGTATACTTCAAGGAGGAGTATTTGAGAGCATTCATGCTAGTTATGCGAGGAGCACTAACCAACATACTTATTATCCTACCGCTCCCACAAGGTCAATTCATATCATTAGTTAGACCGTCCACTGTGAGTAGTCGTGCCCCACAATGGGCCACCCCCAAACGGCTAATGTTCCAGTACAACGATGGGACACGTGTTCGGTCATGACTGGACCTGACACATTATTTTTATTTTTTTAAAATTATGTTTTATAATTAAAAAAAACACTTCAACGCCCATATTTTTTCGGGATCTAGTGGTCTTTCATCAAACTCCTCCGGCAGTGTTTTAGCTGACTTCAAGAAAGATTTTGCTCTACTACAGAGTCTCAAGGTACAGAGGATTGAGATTGAGCAGAGAAGGTTGGCGTTCTTGGAAAGAAAAGAAAAGAAACGACAATCGAAGGTAGCGACAACTAACCAGACCAATGCCGACTTGGCTCGCACTCAAAGGCTGGAGATGTTTCTCCAATTGTCCAGTATCGACCCAACTCAGATGACGGCGGGCCAAAGGAAGGTGTTCAAGGTGTTGGACCGAGAGTTCGGGGATGACTCTTGAAGCAGTAGAATCAAATGATGTGTTTATGTTTGTGTTTGTCCGTTCTAGATTTAAATTTCGTACTAGTTTATTATTTAATTTCCAGAAGTCGTATTAGTTGTGGTGTCATCTTTTCAATTCAATAAAAAATACCATTTCAAAAAAAAAATACAGTCGTTATTCGTACCTGTTTGAAAATATAGCTGTTATTCGTATCAATATAACTATTATTTAAATTTACAATTATTAAAAACAAAAAATTAAAAAGAAGAAGACGGCATCCGAATTTAATCGATCGTCATAGTACACCTCGCGATCACGGCTCCTCCGCACCTCATGACCATCCATCACAATGGACGGTCTAAATGCAATCTAAAATTGTTGATCCACTTATGTGATGAAATGAAAGAAATAATCTTCGTAGAAACTTGAGTGCAGCTTGGTATGTCAAAGAAGCTCAACCACTTCTAAACAAAACACTTCAAATTGAATTACACGCTATCCTCACTCCTAATACATATTATTTTACACATTATATCTAAATTATATTCGCACTGAAAAAATAATAATGTAGATTGATTCTAATATTACTTCAGAATTAACACACTTAGTACGGAAATTTTATGGTAGTTATTTTTAGAAAATAATTACCTATTATTAATATGAATTACATGTTCGATCTTAATGTATAGTTAATGTTTTCTTTTGAAATATGAACTCTTTCTCCATGAGGAATCTGAATTGCAATTATGTGGGCGGTAAAGTAAAGTGAAACACAAAATCAAAATGGAAACAAACCAGATACTACTGCACCACTTATGCTGTATAAAGAAAGAGAATTACCAAAAGCCGTGCCCGATTCTGCATACATACTGTGTACTCTACATGCTACCTACTGCACCAACACCATCCACATCTTTAATAATTTTTAGTAATTATTAAATTTAATCAAAATTAATAGGGACTAATTGTGAACCGATTTGAATTGAAAAATGTCTAATTAAATGAGCATTTCTCAATTTAAATTGATTCCCAAACAGCCTATAAATATCTATTTCATTCAACTCAATTTTTGAAAGGAATTGAATGAGAGTAAATTGAATTTTACAATAAAAAATAAAATAGATTTGAATTGAACTGAAACAAATTGAATGAATCTGAACTGAGTCATTTTCAGTTGAAATTTATTGAATCAAACTAAATTGAATGGAATAAAATTGAATTGAATTAAAATGTAGTATAAATTATAATTTATATAGTTAAAGTAAATTTAATGCACAATTAAATTGAATTAAATTAAATTGAAATGAATTAATTATCCGTTAATATTATATAGCATAAATCTTTATCCGTAAACTGAAAACCCCCAATTCACCCCTATTTACTTTCACTTCATCTCCTCTGTACACTTCACTCGTAACGGTTCATTCAATATCCCAAACTTCTCCAAATGTTGCATTTTCCACTCCAATCCAACTCAGATTCTCTCTATTAAAAAAAAACCCAATTTACAAAAAAAAGAAACCGCTTCACTTTGCTCACTCAGCTCAATGTCGAAACCGCCAACTCCGCCACCTTCCGCCGCCGTAGTCCGGCCACAAGACTACTCCGCCAGCCCACTCCACTACGCAGTCGCCGTAGCCGACCACACCACCCTCACCAAACTCATCTCCACTCTCCCCAAACTCGAACCCGACCCGAACCGAATCAAAACCGAATCCGATTCCTTAACCCAAGAGCTTCTCGCCGAACAAATCGCCGCCGCCTTAGACACCCGCGAGAATCGCCTCCGCGAAACCGCCCTCCACCTCGCCGTCCGCCTCAACGACGCCGCCGCAGCTCGGGCACTAGCCAACGCCGGAGCAGACATTTCCCTCCAAAATTCCGCGGGGTGGAATCCGTTACAAGAAGCAATCCTCCGCCGCTCGCCGGAGATTGTAGCTCACTTAGTCCAGCACCACCACATCGCCGCCTGGGCGAAGTGGCGCCGCCGATTGCCGCGACTAGTCGCGACACTACGCCGTATGCGTGACTTCTACATGGAGATCTCGTTCCATTTCGAAAGCTCGATCGTTCCGTTCGTCGGAAAAATCGCTCCGTCGGACACGTACCGGATCTGGAAGCGCGACGGTAACCTACGCGCCGACACTTCGCTGGCCGGCTACGATGGTTTGAAAATCCAGCGCGTGAACCAGAGTTTCCTTTTCCTCAACGAAATTTCCGATTCCGAAAATGCCCTCGATTCCGAGATTCCAGAAGGTTCTCTGCTGATTCTCAACCATGACGAGAAGAAAATCTTCGACGCGTTCGAAACGGCCGGTAATCCGCTATCTGACGCTGACATTTCCAGCTTCTGTAAGCAGACGAGTGTCTATCGACCGGGAATGGACGTGACGAAGGCCGAATTGATCAGCCGGACGAACTGGAGGAAGCAGGAGAAGCTCGAAAACGTTGGCGCGTGGAAGGCGAAGGTGTTCGAATTGCACAATGTGATGTTCTCGTTCCGATCACGGAAGCTGAATTCATCGGAAAATCGAGACGATCCGTTCTCTCCGACGTGCGTTTTGCCGCTGGAGATCGACGATGAGTCCGACGAAGGCTACATCGTCGCGGAGAATCCGAGGTTCAGCGTGTCGAGTGATCGGGGGAGACGGCATAGTAGTTTCGTTCGTGAGGATCGGGAGTTGGTGTCGGTTTCGCGAAAGAGTGTGGATATAATTCCGATTAAACCGAGGAGTGCAGCGCGTGCGGTGGATAGACTGACGATGCCGCCGCAGACGAAGGAGAAGGAGTATAATAAGAGTATTCGGCCGATGGTTTGGTTGACGGAGCAGTTCCCGTTGAAGACGGAGGAGCTGCTGCCGTTGTTGGACATTTTGGCTAATAAAGTGAAAGCTGTTCGTCGCATGCGTGAGCTTTTGACGACGACATTTCCATCTGGGTCATTTCCAGTAAAGGTAAATTCGTAAATCTTACGCACACTTGTATTTAGTTTTAGATAGAGATCCGTCTATTAAAACAAAAATGTCATATGAATTTCATATATTTACTTTCAAATATATCTCAAATAAATTCTTATGCTATTTTAGGAACTTTTATTTTTTTTATAATTATAAGATACCTATTTTTAATAAATTTTATATAAAAAATTTGTTTGGTCCATTTTAAAATTTAAAGTAGTAATTTTTAAGGAGTTTTCGAATTAAGTAAGAGTTTTACACAATTATAAAAATAATTAAGCTGAACAAGTTTATAACTAGTGATCTTAAATGTTAATTTCGTTTTTTACGGAAAAATTGAAATTGTATCACTGAAATAAAGATAGTTTTGGTTTTGGCTATAACCCATAGTCGAAGTCTAAGGTGGGTCCAAAAGATCTTGGAAGTCTGATTGAGAGAAAGCTTTATTTGGATTGTATCACTGAAATACGATACCTTTGCTTTACTTTACTTTCATTCTTTTTATGCTTATGCTTAAGCCGTCCTATGCTCAATTAAGCTGAAGCTTCCTATTGGTTTCAAGATGACACCCATGACAGTAGGCAAGGAATTATTTGTGGGGTAGTGTATATATATTATTGTATTAATAATAAAATATTAAAGATCTCTTTAAATTAAATTAAAGTTTTGTAATTAAATGTCTCACATGTATACTGTTTCTTTCTCTTTTTCTCCACTTGGAATCGTGAGTATGTGAATGTAAATTTGTAATTAACATTTATGGGTGGAAAGTGAAAATCTGACAATTTGTTTGTTTGCATCAGGTTGCGATTCCTGTGGTTCCTACCGTGAGAGTGGTGATTACATTTACTAAGTTTGTTGAGCTGCAGCCAGTTGATAATTTCTACACTCCGGTGTCAAGTCCAAGGCAGCTTGCTAGTGGGAGGAGCAAGGTAGAGGAGAGTAGTAAGGCCGGGGAGGGTAGTGGATACTTTTCGTTGTCGAAGTCGTGGTTGAGGGGTGGTGGTGGTGGAAGCAGTCGCCAGCAGGCGAGTAGTAGTGGCGGGAAGGTGGACGAAGATCCGTTTCAGATTCCGGCTGGATATGTTTGGAGTAGTTTTGATGAGAAAAATAGGAGAACGAGAAGGTCCAAGTCTACTAGAAAATCAAAATGAATAGTAGGACTAGTGTTTGTTTTCTGTAGATGAGGTTACTTGTACATCCCAATGCTTGTAGAGATTGATACAAAATTAGTAATGATTTGGTTTATCTTTGCATCATGTAGGGATTGTGTAGAAAAAGTTTGAGGTAATAATATAAAATTAGTTTAGATTTGACCACGTACATGCGTCCAATAGAATAGAGGACAAAAACTCAGATTGTGCAAGTAGATATTCCACTTGTTTTGTTTCAATGATACTTTTATAATTCATGCAGTTTAATTTTGGAGGTATAACATTTGTTCTAAATGTATTTTTTAGATCATGATTTAAAATGAAATAACTCAACTGAAATTGAAAAACACAACTTTAGTTTAATTATTTTAAATTAATTTTTAATCAAAATATTCATAATTGAATGAGTTTATCAAAGATTAACAGAGCAGTTAATTTCATACATAAGACAACTTGTAAATGTCGCTCGATCCAATAGTGAAGTGTTTAGATAGTAGTATAATTGTTATATATCATTTCCGACCACGTAAAGTATAATAATATATTGAAATTTACATTATAGTAAATGATCATGACTGAATAGAATAACACTACAAAGATCAGTCCATATGGGTGGTTGATAATGATAAGCAGCTTTCCTCTTTGCAGAAAAAGGAAAAGAGAAAGTCTTAAGAACATGAAGCAATGAGATCTTGATTAGAAGATCGATTACACGAAAATCAAAGGTTATAAAGAAAAAGAACCTCGTAGTAGTACTAGTACTAGTTACGGGTAGTAGTGATGTTAACAAAAGAAACAAAAAGCAAATCAATCCGACCAATATTACTAGTCTTGGCTCTTGGCTGGCTTCCAAAGTAAACCTTTAATCATCAATTATTAAAACAAAACTACCGTCTAAAGTTTCATTTTACCCAATGATCACATTACAAACAAATGAGTCCAACCGAAGACTTCCATGGTCTAGGACCAAACTCGTGATGAAATTGCAGTTTGAAATATAATTTGAGTGATATTTTTCACCTAAAATT
This sequence comes from Plantago elongata, assembly GCA_036897095.1. NCBI lineage: Eukaryota > Viridiplantae > Streptophyta > Magnoliopsida > Lamiales > Plantaginaceae > Plantago > Plantago elongata. Next base: position 9,853 of record JAYMSP010003843.1, read on the forward strand.
TAAGTTAATTTTTATATAATAAAGATATTCAAATCCTATACCAAACAAACACTTGAAATCACTGGAATTTCGAACCTTGTTTCAAAACGAACCTAAAATATGATGAGCTTTTTAACATGAAGATCGTAGATCGACTCAATTTGGATCCGCACCGGTCCGACCATATCATGGGCGAGTCCAAGCACTAAACAAGCCACCACTTTACGACAAGGATCAAGTCGGGCCCCAAGTGTCCGACCATATTGCACCTCAACACGCACAACCTCACTCCGGTGATACCACGTTCCTTAGTGTGTGGACAAGCTATTAATCAACCATAGCATCCTTTATACTGACTATGCATCTATGGAGTCATTTACTAGCACAAAGGTATTCATGGTAGGGATTTCTATAAGAAAGCTGTGAATTTAACTGTGATATGTTGGTTAGGGCGATTGCAATCTGCTACAAATCCACCCATCCGTTACATGTCCGATTATAATACCATGAGAATGTAGAATGAAATAGTACTTTGGTTTTTTTTTTTTTTTTTTTTTGAAATAATGAATATATTAAAAAGGCCTAAATGCCAACGTCAATTTCCAACAATGGAACTACAGGAGGAGGAGGGGATTTCCAACTCGACTCATTCCCTCCCTTACTATATCCTAACTTTGCTAGACTATCAGTGCAATTGTTTGCTCTACACTGTTGGATTATCTCTTCCATGTCTTGTGGTGGATCCTTGAGTTCCGCTGCCCACTCAAATATTGTGCTAGAGTCTGTTTCGACGATCAACTTCGGCACTCAGTCTCTCCCAAGCCCCGCAACAGAGCATGTGCTTCCGTTTCGTTAACTGTTGGATGATTTATTTTCCCTGAAAAAACCACAAATCCAGCCTCCATTTGCGTCTCGGAGAAGACCTCCGATTGCGCCCGCATTAAGGTTTGTACTGCAACTTCCATCCACATTGAGTTTCAGCCAAGAGTCCGGAGGTCTAATCCATTTCTTCTCAAATTTCCTTCCCTTTCCAGCGTCCATCTTGAATTGAATTTCAAAACTTTGTTGCTGCACAAGATAAACAGTTCTATGTAAAGTATCCGTCGTGCCCTTGAAAATTCTTGCATTTCTTGTCTTCCATATGATCCATAGAGTTACCGTAAAGACGGCCTACCAACATAACTCCGAACCCAAGTTCGACTTGAAGCTACCTCGAAGGTTTTGATTAAACCAATCCGTATCAGAGAGACTCATAAACTTCTGGAGCTCATCCGACTCTAGAATAGTGCCGGAATACATGTATCACAGTCTCCTCTTCTCCCGTACACATCTGGCAGGTGGAGTCCGGACCCAAACGTCGTTTCTACCTCAGAGAATTGGTAAGCACACGATTCCTTGCAGCTAGCCACATGAAGTGCTTGAATTTATTCCCTTTCCAAATGCTACTCCATACCTGTTTCTTAGGCGAGATGTCATATGTGAGTCCGTATAAAGTCTGGTATGCAGATTGGCAAGTGAACAATCCTGAGGCAGTATTGTTCCACATGATTTCGTCTCTCATTTCCGGATTCAGGACCACATTACTCTGTTCTAGTTCTCGTCGTATATCTTCTGGTTGTTCTGTTCGTAATGTAGAGAAATCCCAAGAGCCATCAGTTTGAAGAATCTGCCTCAATTTAATATTTCTGTCCGCCGCATCTATTGTGCCCACTCTAGTCCAGATACCTTCTCCCTGGAACCAACGATCAAACCAGAATAGAATCGAAGTTCCATCCCCAATCCGCCACCTAAAGTTCGACTCCAGTTTTTGTGCGCATCTAGTTACTCCCTTCCACATCGGACTATCACTTGGTTTCGAGATATAATGCAATAAACTTCGCCCCTTTAGGTATTTAGCTTCGACCAGGTCCAACCGTCCAACCATATAGTATTTTCCTTGGGAAGCGACTTCCACACAACTTTAGATAACATAGCTTCGTTGTTCACTCTAGCTTCTCGAATCCCTAGCCCACCATTGCTCTTTGGTTGCTAGATCTGCTGCCAGTCCACTAGATGGACCTTCCTATGGTCAATATATTTGACCAAAGAAAATCCCGATTCAATTTATCGAGGCGGTCACATATATGTTCAGGTAGCCAACTTTCTTGCATATCATATATAGGGACAGCCGTGCTTACTGATTGGATCAGCGTTGCTCTCCCTGCAGTGGACAAAAATTTCTTCTTCCATCCTGTATACCAAGTCATAACCTTATCCACTAACCTGCCCGCTTCTGCACTAGATAATCTGCCATGCCGGAGTTGTATTTACCAGATACATGCCTAAATTCGGTGTTTGACTGAATCCAAGCACCTCCGATATAGTTCTCTTCAAACTCGCTGCTCCTTCTTTGGAGAAATAAATTTTAGACGTGGCTAGATTAAGCGACAAACAAGAAGCCAAACAAAACTTATCAATGACCCGCTTAATAACCCTTGCATTCGCCGTGGTTGCCTTCCCCATTAGTATTATATCATCCGCAAACAAAATATGTGAAAATGTTGGCCCCTTGAAACAAGTTTTCAATGTCTTCCATCTTTTTCTCACCGATGTATCATTAATCAAATACGGTGAATTGAACCAAAAGTTCTAGAGTTAATATATTTACATAGATTTATAAATTTTATTTTATTTTGAAACAGTTAGAGGTGAGTCGACTTAGATTCATAAATCGATGGTTTTTATAAGAATTTAGGCACATATATCCAATGCATTCAGGTGGTTGATACCAACAACAACGACCACAGAAAAGAGTGATTAAACAAGAACAATATTAAGGCTGTAAAAACTGGTTAAGCCAGGCCAGCAAGACAGACACAGACTGGCGAATTTACCTTGTTGGCAATTAAAAATGACAGGAGGAAATTAAGAAACAATCAACAATTGCTATAAATAATTAATGGAAGAAACAAACTTAACTTGTGGAGATGGCAAGTGATATTGGTTGGGTTTGTTTGTTGTTAGGTTGAGTAGATTATTGCACAAAGAAGTAAGGAATCATTTTAAAAGACAGCCTATGCTCTTTTCAAGCACATGATTCTTCTTTCTTTCTCTATTTGTTCTTCTTTATCATTCATATCCTATACAAAGTAACAACAAATACAGTACCCTTATTCATTTCTTCCCTTTTTAAAGCATCCCTTTTCTTCCTACTGCTCACAAGTCTCTACTGTTGGATTTCTATCTTTTCTTCCAGGTACCCCTGTTTGATCTTTCAAGTTTGACTCTATCTTTCTGTTATTTTCTTGTATTCTATTGCATGCTAGCCTAATAGTACTATGGTGTTTCTAGCAGCTGATCTGAAATTCATGATCAAGAACATCTTTGAACATAGAGGATCATATCATATATTTTTTCTCCTCAGCAAACAATCTATGTTTTAGATTGCTGAATTAGTCACAGATCCAATATTATCAGGGCATTTGGCAGGTTGACTAAAGTGAATCAGTTGAATGTATATAGATGTTAGCTCATCAGTTATTTTTGTATTAGATGTTTATCAAATCAACTGTTACATAAACGGATTACTGAGAATTCAAGTCAGATCGTTTTGTTAAACATGGACTAAAAACTAAGGCTTTATTCTCATCATCTGAAAATTCAATTTCAATCCAGTTTTGATTTGATTGGTTTTTTTCTATACTACAAATAAGTTCAGTTATGTTCGCAACAGAGCCTAAGAGGGTAGGATTCTAAGTTTTGCAATACTCAGCATTAAGTAGTCAAGAAATTTAAGTTTGCAGAACAACCTTTATCCAAAGCCGGTTCCTGTCCGAACAGTCTCAGATATATAAGCTGAAAATGAGATGAAAAACAGGGAGTTTAGTGTTTACTCTGCCAGCTTTGGTTTTGCAGAAGTGTAACGATGGCTACAGACGGACCAAGCTGGGCAGATCAATGGGGTGAGGGAGGGTTTGGAGCAATGGGAGATGACAACAATAAGACCAACAAAGAAGCTGGTTCCGAAAAGAAGGCAGCTGGATTTGGCAAGGCCAAAGCAGCAGCAGTGGCAAGTGCACAAAAGGTTAAGAATGGCACTTCCAGTGGCATCAAGTGGGTTAAAAATATATGCCAGAAGAAAAACACTACATCAAACTCATGATTATACTTGTGTATTTCCATCTTCTACTCAAATGTTCATGTTAAGAATCCTTTGTTTGGAAACTACATAGCCAAATATGCATTGTCAACATTAAATTATTCAACAAGTAGAGCTCTGTTCAGCACTCCAATGATTCATTTAAAGAGATGATTCATGCTATACTTGGTTGCATAATAAACCAACCATATGATGCAATAAACAACCCAAAACTTGTGTACTGGAATAAGAGATTATAATGCCAACCATAGAATGCAAGAATAAGGCCAACACATGTACAAGGACAAGAAATAACAACAGGATGTATCCACAAAAGATGGTGCAGATTAAACTGCAATAAGAAAGTCGGTCTCAGATTTATGTTAAAAAGAAAACTGCAGCTTTGCAAAAAGTAGACGAGAATGCCAATAAAAGGAGTTATTTACAGTTGAAGAACTCTATTTTTGTAAATAATATCTTCATTGATCTTCATAGAACCCAAATGTGTTCTCTCCACTGTATGTCATGTAGAGAAATCCATCCTCATCCTTGTTTTCCTCATAAATTGCAGACATCAGGGCAGCTGTTACAACGTATAAAGGATATTATATTATTATAAGAGATTTTAAAAGAATCAGTTTCAAAATAGAAATAAGAATCGTAACTAACCAGTAGGGGGCAGCACATTCTTCACAAAAACGAAGATAGCCTTCTCAGCACTCAGCTTGATCCTCTTTCGGACCACATAAACGAATTGTCCAACATTCAGATCAGCAGGGACAAGATATCTGTAAAATAATGAAAAGACGGATGAGTCTCAAGTATCCTGCATCATAAGGTATGTGCAATCATAAAGCAATAGTCTGATTTCCAGTCTTGGTAAGATATGTGGAGATCTATCATTTGTTGGAACAGCATACAAGAGAGGTTATATACTTTTGAAAAATGTAAATTGACTTAAGTTCTAGTGAAAATTGTATACTGAAAAGACCTACAGAATTTAGAACAAGGGATATATTGTTCAAACAAATGTACTCAAATCCACAAGTGGGAGGATGCAACTCACTTCTTCTTATCAATATCAGGAACATCACTCTTTCCTGCCTTCTCAACAATCACCTGAAACAAGCACAATGTAAAACACACCGAAGAATGAGAGCGTAGAACCTCGTGCAAAGGCCTCACTGAAATTAAAATTCAACCAAAAACATACTGGAATTCTGTCAGGATACTTCTCTCTGATCCGGGAAGATTCAGAAGTTCTCTTTTCTGCAGTCAAGAGATCAAATATTTTAAATATCGAGTAATCAATTCTGACATGAAATATTAGCATACAGAAAGCCTCATAACAGCACAGACTAAATAGGGAAGTCCAACAGCAATCAGAAATTGTATATTCTCAGAAAAGGAGATACAATTTTATAAGTGACAAACAATCACAATACTTAATACAAAACGTAGAACTTTCAATGAGAAAATTCAAGATCATTACACCAACTATATAGCTTTACAGGATGTTCGTTGATCTATGGATGCTTTGGCACTATAAATTATCTATACCACAATATAACCTATTGTGAAATGAAGCACAAGCACATACTGGCATAAGGGAGGCTATCAGTGGGGAAAGGAAAAAAAAAGAGCAGTACTGCCCTAATTACAGACTAGGCACCTTTCACGTCAGTTTCCAGTAAGCATAACCATGAAGTATGAACTACTTACATGAAGATAAAACTGCACAGCCAACTCAAGACAACAACATACAGATATTTAACAAGCACACAACTTCAATCATAAGGTTATAGACGAAGTGTGTGGGAGCAAATTTTCTTAACAGAGAGAAAAGATTAACATACAAAACTCTTCAGTTACAATTATCGAACCGACCCCAAAAACACGATCAGTTACCTGAAGTTCATTACAACATGAGCATTACCTTCTGAAGGCACAAGAAGATAATCAACTCATACAACTGTTAGAAACACAACTCATAAACTGAAATAATAAAACCGAAATTAAACTTATTTCTTTGATCAAGGAATCAGAACATATCAAACAAAGAAGCGTTTACCATCCATATTGAAGCAAAAATAAAACTCTCAGAAATTCATACAATTTAAATTCCTATACAACCAGCAAGAACGATAACATACAACAGCTCAGCTCCAAAAGGGCGAAAAAAATCTTTAGGTAATGCAATTATGATCAAAATTCAAAAGACAGCGTACCCAAAGGGTGTTCAAGCTTGAAGGAACTCTTAGCCATTGCAAGATTCGAACTTTGATCTCTGACTGCAGATTTCAAACACCGAAACAACATCAGAACCACAAGAAAAAACTTTTTATATATTTCCCAAAAACAAACGCAATAATAGAACAAAATCAGGCATCGTTCTCGCAGATAGAAGAAGCAAAACACGAATTTCCTTCCAAGCTTACCAAAAAAAGGGTATTAGGTTTGAAAATTGTTCCGATCGAGTAGTTTGAAACAATGACTTGTCTTGTCAAAATCAAGAATAGTGAATTATGAACGATTGAGAGGTTTATATATATAGATATATGTAAACGAAAGAAACAGAAAGAAGATTAGGGATTTGAGAATCCTACCGAATATCCAATTGAGCAGCAACTAATTGTATTACAAAGAAATTTTCTTTATTCATACGAGACGAGACTTATGAACGACGCTCATCTCTATACGTGTTAGATTGTTTCCGGTATTTCGCACCAAAATTACCAGCTATAAAGCGCCAGTTACATATACACCCCCTTGGACCATCCTAAATGGTGACAGTCCGACGGTGCATTGTCATTTTTACTCCAGTGACGACGCGTCGTCGTCGCCACATCATTTTTTTTAAAATTCAAATTTAAATTCAAAATCAAATTCAATCTTCAAAATTCAAAATTCAAATTCATATTGAAAAATTTAAAATAAAAACAAGGCATAAGGTAAAAAACACAAAGACGACACACTACAGAAGCGATCATTCGCTATTAGTTATTATTAGGGAACAAGAGTGCGCCTAGTGCATCGACGTTTGCTTTGACATGTATACTCACAAGATACCTAGTCCTAGAATAGTATTAAGACTACAGGATACATACGGGTCTTCCTAGCATGGGCTTCATCTACCCATGATTGCACGGAGTTCTTTTCGTCCTCAAAGTCTCGGCTTCCATCTCCGTCTATCTGTCGAAGTCAGTAAATATAGATAATAATAGTGCATAGCTACGTGTCTCTCTCCCATATTTTGAAAATACTTTATAGGAGATAGTATTTGGAAGTGCGTCACAGTCCTATTGGTCCAAACCGGGCTCTGATACCACTCTGCAACGGCCCCGTCTGGTCCGGACGTCAAGGATTATGCCGAACTTCCAAATACATAGATATATCAAAGTAATACTTATTACAGACCCCAAATTTAATTGATAAATCGACAGTTATTACACAAGTCTACAAGATCAGCAGCGAAATATCAAGTCCTAGTGTCAGTCTGTCTGTCTATCTACCCCGACCTCTCTTCGTGCTCAAAACCTGAGAAATCAAGGTTAAACAAGAAGAGCGTAAGTCAACATACTTAGTGAGGATAATCAAGCAGGTATGAAAATGCATGAATGCAACAGGATAGCAAACCACCACAACACGCTGATCAGGCACTTTTAAAAATATGGGAAACCGTTAACAGGCAGGCAGGATCATAGCACATGAAAGATGCTAGATTTACAGTACTGAAACGCAGTCACTGTCTTGGGCTGGACCGAACGGATCAGGTATCGGTCAAATAAATAAGTAGCGGCGTGACCGCGCGGGAGTTGCTTTTATGACAGGCATGACTCATCACAACTCATAAAATAGGACCGTTTGAATAGTCCGAACAGGCAGGCGGGAGCCCGAAAAGTCTTGTCGAAACCGTCGACCAAGACAGGCAAAAATAGAGCTGCAGACCGCTTTATCACTCTTGTCGAAAATGTCGACCAAGACGGGAAAAGAGAGCGCTGCAGACGGCTTTGTTACTCTTGTCGAAAACGTCGACCAAGAGGGTTTCCCAAGTTTTTCCAAAAAACAGTGTGTGGTCGCTTTTATAAATCACTTTTCATGCAATGCAATTCATGAGGATCAGCACGATACAATCAGGATGGGATAGCAAGGTACACTTAATTAGGATCATGTCAGATCAGAATATCAAGTTGTAATCAGAATACATATCAATATCAAGTTATATCCAAAATACAAATCAGTGACAGTTATACAGTCAGTCATCGCAATTAGTAGTCGCGTCGTAGTCAGTCGAGACGTCGTTGCCTAGTCGGAGTCAGAGTTAGGCAGG
>JAYMSP010003844.1:0-18276 GCA_036897095.1 Plantago elongata
TCTAGCTCGGTTCTGATTTACCTTTTGGGTAACTGCTTTCGTTCCTTCAGTCTATACTTTTCGTACTGTTCCTCTTCTTCAGTCTTCTTCGACTTCTACTGTTATTCTTCTTCTGCAGTCATGTTTACTACTTTCCAAGTCAAGGTCTTGATTTCTTTATGTTGTATGAATGAAACTTGACTAGGAAAAGAAAAAATAGTTCAAGGCAAAATGAGTCTACAGTACTCAATTATTTGATTTGGATTGAAATGAATAGTACTCTATAAGGCAAAATGACAAAATGAGTTTACAGTACACAGATTTAAATTTATCCTATTTGAATCGTGGCCTTATAGAAATTCATCCAAATAGTCATTTAAAGTCCAAAATGATTGACCCATAAATTCTAGTTATGAAATTGACAAGTGGTGATATTTACAACATTGTGATAAAAGGATTAGAGTGGGTGATGGTTGTGGAAAACATTCGATTTCCAATTCTATACAAACTTTTACATAACTAAAACCCATAATTTTATATTACATACGTATAAGTTACAAATGTAACATGTAGCTTTAGAGTCACGTACGGAGTTAACAATTCTTCTTTTTTGAAACGTGTTAAATTGTATTAATAAAAATACAAGTATAAGATATGCTCACACAGTAACATTACAAAGATAACAATTTTATTATCGGATTTAGTAAGATTACACTTTATATCGAACTCTCACTATAGGACATCAGAATATGTTTGAATCTGGATCTGTGGGGGCTGCTAGTTGCAATTGAAACCAAATTTTATCATCATTACGAATTGTGGTACTCCATTTCATCGTAAATTGTCACTGGACCTAAAGTAAAAGAAAAGTGGAAGGTTGCTCATTGCCTCATTGTATTGCAATAATTTCCTTTTCTGGCCAACACATTCATTTTGGAGAAACGTGTAGCCCTATGGGGCAGTTCGTTTAATGGGCTTGACTGCATGATTTGAACTACCACGTTAACTAGACATTCGATTGGGCTGGAGCTAAAGCCCATCTGTCAATGCAACACTTAATACATTTTCCTTTTCTTTCTAGTTGTAACGATCTGGATGATTACTCCACGAAGAATTATCCATAATTTATTGAGTATTTCTCCAATCTAATTTATAATGACGCATTAGTTAATTTGTACACTTCTGCATGAAAAACGTACATGGCCAGGTGTTAGTCAAAATGCGAATGGCACAAACAAATCACGTCCCATATTGACATATATCTCTTATCTGCTCACGCTCGCCAACTCACCATGGAGGCGAAAACACTCTATTTGTCTATACATGGCTAAACAATAAGTTCAGAACTCAACTCCGAACAAAGAAATGAAAGAGTGAATAAAGTAGTAAATATGACCTCTAATTCACAACTCTCAACATATATAAATTTTAGTATGAGATAAAATTCTATTATGGCATTTAAAGAATTTGGCCTACGTCGCACATTAAACTTCTACTCGAACGAATGAAGGGGAGGTTGAAATCGAACAATAGTGCGTGAGAGTATTAAAGAATTAATATAAATGATCGATTAATTCAACACCCTACTACAATTTTGAACTTTTAGATAATTAAGATGGAATTTTATCATTTCAAACATACGAAAAAGAAAATAAGAGGATGAGTTCGGGATAGAGATGAATTTCACATACTCTCTCCGTCTCAACAAACTTAATACATTTATTATTTTTAGTTGTTTCACTAAATTTCATACATTATTAGAAAATGAAGTTACCCCACCACTAACAAATAATAATTAATCTCAACTTTATACAAAAATTACATATTTTGTCACTAGAAGTTCATTTTTCCTATATTTTATCGTTATAATTTTTCACTTGATAGGACGGAGGAGGAAGTAGTACATATACCACTCCTCACTTGTAATTATCTTCATTGAAGCCACACCCATCACAACAAAACCAAGCTTCATAACCGAAGTAGAGTAAACATGGCTGAAATATCTACAACACCAACTGTGGAAAAAAATATGCACATAGCAATGTTTCCGTGGATAGCAATTGGTCACATAACCCCATTCATCCACCTAGCAAACGAACTGGCAGCACATAACCATCGTATCTCCATCCTGATCCCACAAAAGCCCTTCAACAAGCTCTCCCACATCTCCAAACACCCAGACCTCATCTCCTTTCACATCATCACCATCCCCCAAGTCCCAGGTCTCCCACCCGATGCGCAAACCGCCTCCGATACCGACCTCATTGGCACTAGAGGTCCACTCGCCATCGCATTCGACTCAACTAGCACACAAGTTCACTCCATCCTCTCCACTCTAAAGCCAGACATCGTCTTCTTCGATTTTGCAGACTGGATTCCTGCCTTAGCCAACCAACTTGGGTTGAAGACGCTTTGCTACAACACCATTTGTGCCTCTGCAATGTCCTTTACCATCGTACCTTCCAGGATGATTCCGAAAGACCGTGTTATGATGGTCCAGGAGCTCATGACACCACCAGAAGGGTATCCGTCTTCTACGGTTGTACTACGTGGAGAAGACGAAGCGCTCACTCTTAAATTCATTTCCATGGAGTACGGAAATTCCAAATTCTATGAACGCATTCTCACGGCTACAAGTGGTTGGGATGCTATCGGGATACGTACGGTACGTGAACTCGAAGGGCCGATGTGCGATTATTTGTCGAACCAATACAACAAGCCTGTTCTCCTCTCCGGACCGGTATTGCCCGACTTCGGATCCTGTGGTGTTACATTGGACGAGAAATGGGAGAATTGGTTGAATCGGTTCGAGGAGAAGACGGTCGTTTACTGTGCGTTTGGGAGCCAGATGATTCTGAAAAAGGAGCAGTTCCAGGAACTCGTATTAGCGTTTGAAATGACGAATTTGCCCTTTCTTATCGCTATGTCGAAGCCTGATGGGGCCGCAACGATTGAGGAGGCGTTGCCGGAGGGTTTTTTGGAACGGGTTGGGGATAGGGGTGTTGTTCATGGGGGTTGGGTGCAACAAAGGGAGATACTTAATCATCCGTCTGTTGGGTGCTTTGTGAGTCATTGTGGGTTCGGGTCTATGTGGGAGTCGCTGGTGAGTGACTGCCAGATTGTTTTAGTGCCGCGTCTGGCGGATCAAATATTTAATACTCGAATCCTTGTCGAGGATTTGAAGGTTGCGGTGGAGGTGAAGAGAGGGGAGATGGGGAGGTTTTTGAAGGAGGATTTGTGCGAGTCGATTAAGAGTGTCATGGACGAGGGTAGTGAGGTTAGGAAGGTGATTAAGCAGAACCATGCTAAGTGGAGGCAAACATTGGTTAGCCCTGGGTTCATGGATGGTTATATTAAGGGGTTCATAGATAATTTGTATAAGTTATTCGATTAGAAATGTAATTAGTTTGTTCCGTATGAAATATTAAATAAAAATTTACATTTTATTTTTACCAATTAATATCCTAACTATACCATTTATTATATACAACTTTAAAACAATGCAATATTGAAAGTAAAGTTGGTAAAACACTTCAACTCCTTCGTCGAGCGGCTGACACAATTGTTGAAAATAATAATAAGATAAGTTGTCCTAACTTTCAAAAAGAGACCTCTAGTCTAGTTGTTAATGTACGATTTAGTTACCTTTTTATTCGTTCGTGTTGTAATATTTGATTTCTTTCACCATAAAAATGGAAATGGTGTAGTACTTATCATGGATCAGATCAACATTTGGATCAGAACTACGGCCCAAAAGGCCAAAAGGGATCAGGCCAGGCCTGCTAAATACCTTTCTTGATGCAGAGCATCATCTTGTCCAGTTGAATTGACCATAGTTAATACAGAAAGACCAAAACTGAACAAAGGAAAACTCTAGGAATTCTAAGTCATTGCGATTCTCAGATGATAAAATATAGAAAGTTGATACAACATATACACCATCTACATGGCATGGGGGTGACCTATACAAAGCCCAAAAACTGCACTAGATCATTACGGCAACCGGACAGGAGGAAAACGAGCTATACATCTTTACATGACTGTCAAAATCCGAAAGTACATATGGTACGTAGTAACTGTAAATCTGTAATTCAGTAATTTCAAAACTGTCCCCCCATAATAACCTGACCGAGATTCGAATACAAAGCTTGCTGCTCTTCACATGAGAGGTTCACTAGGATCTGCTCCATAATCATCTCAATTGACAAGCTTTGGGGCAGAACGAACGACTGGTGATATATGTATGCAAAAACAGCCATCACCATCTGGCAATCCATTCTATCAGTGATCCCGCCATGTCCAGGGATACTATCACCGAAATCTTTGATCTTGAAAGCTCTTTTAAAGCCACTGGCAAAAAAGCCCCCAAAAGGTGCAATAATTGATGCAAAAAGACCAAGGCATAATGCATGCCACTGCACAGGCAAGGTTGTTATTTCTTTCCATGGGAACCATTCAGGTATCCATTCTGGAAGAGCAAAGTATTCTGGCTTAAATAATAGCCCAGGATCACATTGAAGCCAACCAGTCGACAAATCCGTTCTTGGGCATGTCAACCACTGAAAGCGACCTAATACATTTGCAAGCACAAAGGCAGAGATCATAGTAGCAACAGAAGCTCCAATAAAACCCTCCCATGTTTTCTTAGGCGATAGCTTGGTCAAAGGAGTTTTGCCAAAGAAAAAACCAAATATGTAAGCCGCAATGTCATTTATGACAATAAGTGATGCTGGAAGGAGGACCCAGAAAATGCCTTCAAAGATATTTGCCACGGTTAAAGAGGACTGCGTGAACACCACAATCAAAATCATATGCGTCCATGCATATTGTCCGAACTGATACTTATACATTTTTTTCTTCAGGGTAAGGATGAACCATATGAAACCTGCTATATACAAGAAATAACAGGTCACCATATGATACTTGTTCAATATGCTCACAAGCCTTTGTCCGTGGTGACAGTATTCACAAGCCTCTGATTGAGAATTCGGCCATAAACATACAGCATCGCAGCAAAGAAAAAGTGCCAATTTAGGAGCCTGAATCCAGGTAGACGCTTATTCTCATGTGCTCTCCTGAGTAAATTGAAGAGCTCCTTCACCATGTAAATTTGGATAACCACCACCATAGCCAAAATATACAAGTGACCCATGTAGATTACACCAGCAAATCCTCCAAGCATCCAGATGGTTGAATACGCACGAACTAACATGGACTTATATTTCTTATTATCATTAACAAGCAGATGGGTACCGTTTTCTTTATCGACTTCTGCAGGGACATCGTTTGAGCCTTTACGCCAACGACGTGTGCTTGGAACCGTATGCGTAGGTGGGCTACCAGAACTATTATCTTTCTGCATCATTCCTCTATGAACTAAACCACCAGAAACTATCATAAAAGCCGGATATTCCAGGACACCATCTTATGTGTGGCTCTGTAAATTTGCGGCAGACCTCATATATATGAATACAACATTACTGCTACTCTGCTATAAACAGGAGAATTAAGCTAATCCTAATCGAAGTTGGTTATTTATCATTTTATCTACTTATCTAAACCTATTGGAATTTTTATATATATCTGATTCTATTGTAATTAAATTAAATATATGCTAAATATATAATTAGTTAAATCATATACGAGGCAACGAGGCATGCCACACCGAACTCAAATATGCGATGCACGCACGACGCACGTTGTTTATTCTTGGCCAACAAACTCACGCCGTTAAACCAAATATTCTCCAATATTTTGGCAGATTAGTTTTTCTCTATTTTTTATTACAATTGATATTGTCAATGTAAGATCCAGTTGATATTGTCAATATAAGATCAATGTATAGTTTTACTAATATTATACAGGGTCAGTGAGTTCAAAGTCACTCTAAACCTCAATTACTCTTTAGGTCGATGAGATTAGTTTATGTCTTTTCAATATATGCACATCGATAATTTGAATGTAATGATTTTGATGGTTTATTTCTTTATAATTGTTATTTCATGAGCATTTTTGATAGTTGAAATGTTATTAATAAACTTTTAATCATTTCAAAAGAAAAATATACATACACTGGAAAAAATCTGACTACCTCATCAATATAATTTTTATGAATATATTTATAAAATAAAGTTAAAATTTATTAAGTACAAGTATCGTTGACTCATCATCTTGAACTCGCTATAACATTGGGAGTATATTCAACTTTAAATTTTCCAATGGGTCATGATAGACTTGTAAATCGGGGATGGAATTGAGTTTATAATACAATCCAATTCAAACTAATTTCATTGGTTTAGTGGTTTTTTAATTGATTTGATAATTGAAATTGAAATGATTGTGTAATAATCCAACAAGGTTCAACCTTGATTGAATTTTAAGGTTATGGTCTATGCAAAACATATTAAACACTTGCAAGCCTAATATCATTTAACCATTTTAAGAGTTTTAAAATTCAAATAACCAAAAATTTTATTAGCAAGATAAAAATACTTAAACTAAAAACACACATTTTGAATGATTAAAATCGTTTTACCAAACTCAAAATATTAATTACACACTAATCATTCATTATAATTATTATGACGCTGTTTAACACTAGATTTTAACCTACCTGAATTTTTTTTAATAAAAAGACTGTTACATGAATAAACATCTTTTAAAATAAGCTAGCTAAAAAGTTAATTGGTTTGAAAAATTAATCAAGTTAACTTATTAAAAGAAAAAATTTAATCAGTCACCATTCAACTTTTCAACTTTTCAGCTGGTTTTACTAAACATGGACTATGTGAAATAAGCCTGTAAGATTTCAAATCCGAAATAAAGATTAATGCTAGTAATATTTAATGAAAATTTTTGCATATTTAGTTAGCCAAAATCTCCGTCCACTTATTGAAAACGTCCGTGAAAACCCGGGCCCATAAACGCAGATTCAGAATTTGATTTGTAGATTCAGTCCCTCCATCCACAGGCCCAGAAACTCCGAACCTAAACCAATCCCACACTTTTAAAAACCACTCCACATTTCACTTCCATTTCTTCTCCATTCATTCAAAAAACACCACTCTCCCAAAATCCCCACCAGCCATGGCAGATCACGATGTCGACCACGAGAAGCACGAATCGCCTGCCGAGTCGATCATCGACAAGATCACCGAGAAGTTTCACGACAGCGACTCCTCCTCCGATTCCGAGGACGATGGCGACCTCAAAGCTGCCGCTGCCGCCGTCAAATCTAAGATCTACCGCCTCTTCGGCCGTGAGAAGCCCGTACACAAGTGTCTCGGCGGTGGAAAGGGTACGATTTCGTTTCATGTTGGTTTTTGGTTTTTTGCCTTTTGCTTTTTTTAGCTTGTTGTTTTGTGTGGTTAGATCTGGATTTCGTGTGAGGTGGATGGATGTTTTGGTTTTAGATCAATGTGCGTTGATTGTCGTTGTGATTTGATTGTTTTCGTTGAAGATGTTTGTGTTTGAATCTGATGGTGATCTATGCATCGGATCCGTAGAAATGATGTGGAGTGTTTGTTTGAGATTAATGCTATGATAGTTTCATGAATGTGATTGAATTTAGCTTGTTGAAGAACATGTATGTGTAGTATACTGATTGATATGATGTGAATTTAGGCTCTGGATATACTTGATGGAACATGATTCTTATTGCTCCATGGAGTTGTTTGAGCTTAGTCATTGTTATTGTGGATCATTGTAGATTTCTTCTCAAACTAATGCTCGAATTTGTCCTGTAGGTTGATATTTATGTTAGTATACTGATTGATTGATATATTATGAAATTGGTACGGATATCCTCCACTGAATATTGAGCTTGCAGTTATTGTGGTATTGGATGATAGTAGATTGCTTCTTAAACTAATGTCTTGGTTATGATTGATTAGTCAGCGTTAGATTACATTAATTGTTTGTAATCATGTGTTCGTTTATTGAAAACACCTAAAATAGCTGCTGATCTTGTCAGTTTTACTAGTTTCCTTCGTTTTTAGAATGTATTTTTGAGGATTTTTGGCCATCAATAATTACTGCATTTTGGTTGACATTTATAATTCTACCGTGTTTTTGCAGCTGCTGATATTTTCCTGTGGAGGGACAAAAAGGTTACTGCTGGTGTTATTGGGGTTGCTACTGCAATCTGGGTGCTTTTCGAATTACTTGAATATCACTTGCTCACGCTTGTGTGCCATATCCTGATTCTTGCTCTGGCAGTTCTGTTCTTGTGGTCAAATGCATCCACCTTCATCAACAAGTAAGCCTCATGATTTGTTGTAACTAATCTTTCTTTGGTACACTTTGAGCTGTTTCTTACTCTCTTCATTTGCATCTCAGGTCTCCACCAAAGATCCCAGAGGTGATTATCCCTGAGGATATTATCGTGGGTGTTGCTTCTGCCTTCAGAGTTGAGATCAACACTGCACTTGCCGTCCTTAGAGAGATTGCATCAGGAAGAGATTTAAAGAAATTCCTCGCTGTATGTCCACCTTCCATCTTTCTAATCTCTATAAGTCCTTTTCGTGAATGCAACTGGGGTCCCCTTGGCAATGTTTTCTCTATCAATCTTAAGGACTAAAGTAGTTTGAACCTTCAGACCCTATTTATTATAGAAAGTTCATCTCCATATCTGCATTAGCAAAATTTTGACGTATCTGACTTTGTTTTACCAAAAGAACTTCCATCAGTTTAAATTTCTGAAGTTTCTGTTGCATTTGGTCTTTTAGGTGATTGCTGGTCTCTGGGTTATCTCCATTACAGGAAGCTGCTGTAACTTCCTGACTTTGTTCTACACATGTGAGTAATTCCTCTAGGCACCTGGATTATATAATATGCATCATCTGTGCCAATTTAGCGTATTAATATATACCTGGAAAACAGGTTTTGTTCTGTTGCACACTCTACCTCTGGTTTATGAAAAATACGAGGACCAGATTGATGCCTTTGGTGAGAAAGCGGAGAAGGAGTTCAAGAAGCAATATGCTGTGTTCGAAGTGAAGGTTTTGAGTAAAATCCCCAATGGTGCTCTGAAGCACAAGTTTTCTTAGACATTGTTACTAGGCTTTCACAGTAACATGTCGGTGGCTTTATTTTTTCCGATTTGTTGTTGTGACTCAGTTTTATTGGTCGAACCCTTGTTTACTGCTTGTTCTGGTCTACCTTTGGGTTCACAATTAAACACAATGATGCTTTATTGTTAGGCGTTTGGTGTTTGTACTGCCACTAGGTATAAGTTATTAGTGCTTAATGGATTGTTGAATATTATTTGGCTTGACAATTGGCCAGATTTTACTCTTGGGTTTTGGTTATGCGCATCATTTTGAACAACTTGTGAAATGAAAGATTGTTGAAGTCCAGTTGATGCACATTTTGAGCATCGAAACCAACCTTTTTTATGGATCCAAGAAAGTCTCAGTTTCTCATGCCTGGCATTATTAGCTCATGTTACTTTTCCAACTGTTCCAACAATGGCAGAGGAATACAATTACCTGTATAGTTTCTTGTCGAATCGGGAAAATATCTTTGTCAATTTTATTTCTGCTACATAATTTCAGACAATATCACGTGAGAGGTAGGGCGTGATGTCATTACCTAATACCACCCAATAATTAGTCACCTCAAACATTTCAATCAGCCTTTAATTTTCTCTATCAGGATGCCGGTAAATGGCATGTAGTGGTTTATTCAAGCCGAACTGAGTTAGTTTAACAACACGGGCCGATAAGCAGCTTAAGCTCGAACAATCATTACTAAGCTCTGAGTTTGTCTCGTTTTTGCCGAACGACATTGGCCGAGATCCGCTTGAGTTGAGTATGCAAATGAGAGTCCAGGGTACTAGAACTCAATTTGTGTATACAGACTGAGTTCCGAATAGAGTTTAATCTCGATCAGGTTAACATATCCAATGAGCTGATCTAAAGACTTGACAAGCCGACCCAGTATTCCTTGAGACTGTAGTTCGAATACATCTCACTATCTCAGATAGTTCGAACATAACCTGCCCTGAAGGAAATAGTAACTTTTTATAATAAGTTATTATAGTTCATTACTGTCTGAGAAACATTTGACTGTAGAAACTTCTAATCTATTGATAGAAGCACAGAGGTTCAGTAGAAGCTAATACACAGGTAAAATACATTCGTATTGCTTGCTGGCACGGTTTTAAAAACATCCGCTAATCTGCCTAGGGTATGCCCACAGCTTATAGATGAGTGCACCTTCATCATCACTGTCACTATCCGAAGGCGTTTCAGATGATAAAGATCCATTGAAGATATAATCCAGAATCTGCCAATGACAAAAGAATGATTAGAACTTCATTTAACAAAGGTGGATGTAAATCAGAGCAAATTTTTAGGCTCCGATAAACACGGATATATCACTTGCCTGTTGAGTTGTAATAGGTCTCATTTGGTGATTACGGTCAAATTTTGTACATGGTGAGTCGGAACATGCATTGCTTGTTACCCAAACAATTGAATGGCAGTTGGAGCAGTATCCCCTGTGAGTTTTGAATGTTCTGGAACATATATCTGCAATCAGACAGAACATGTACGGAATGAACTAGAATAATGAAGCTAGTTCTGCCGTTGTTTTAACATTTCACGATTACTTCTGAACTCCGGTATTAGCTGAGTAAATGTATGTTAGAAAGAATAGTATATTCTATACTCGGAACCACAAAGGGTTCTGAAAACAGACGGGTCACCAGGCCGACAAACTATCAAGTTTGGCTGGTTCACCAATGCAGGATTTGTTTTTATTTTTTGGGACAGGTTATGTGGACCATATAAGGCACTAGTTATCGATTGGACCAGTTGAACACAAAGGTTAGTTTTTGATAACCTTCCTTCACCTTAATGCAAACTGAAATATCGACTTCTAGAGGAGTCATAAACACCTTTCATATAAATAGGGATATTCTGGAACTCTTCAAGATGTGTGATCTGAAGTTTTTTTTTATCATCATACAAACATGGTATTTTGTAATGCTCTTCTTCTAATCTGCTGGTGTAAAATATATGCGTCGCAAACAACTTGTCAGCTTATTTCAGATTTCATTGACAAACAGGTCAGCATATCGTCTGATTTTATTAGCTACTTCAAATTATCATCTTATTCACCCAGTTCTAAGACCATACCTGTGTAGGCTGTTTTAAAAGCAAATCTCCATTGAACTTCAACTGGAGCAACATTTCCCCTTGATGAATAGATAGTTTCACCATCCTTTATCATTCTACTTGTGTTAAGTCCACCAAGCTTTAAATCATTGCCAAATTTGCAAAAGAAAGCATCATATAATTTCCCCCAAAGATTGTTGTCTGTAGCTGCTTCATTCCACGACCTGAATACAATCCCACAAGTACTAAGTGATTTTATATGTAAAAAAATCCAAACGATACACTAGAGCATTGAAGAAAACTCATAAATCAGAAACCAAAAGTACCGGCAGATTGCAGAGGTTGAAACCAAAGACTGGAAGTCCAAGAAGCTAAATATGTGTACAAGAACATCATAAGGAAGCGATATCAATCCTGGAACAGAATAGATTTAGCATTTGATCAGTGATCATATCATCCTATTATGCATGAATTCAAACAGATGTGCAATGGAGATCTGCATTCGAACTCATACAACAAAACAAACTAGATAGTATTCGCAAACACATCTTTGAGTTATGCTGAAGCTATATTTAGCAAGATTAATGGTTTTCAAACAAAAAGGCATAGAAAATGAAGTTCAATACTAAAAGATGTTAAACCATCATCACAAATTCACAACATAAACACCAGATGCCATGAATTTTACGCCGTGAACAATGAGCGATGTAATACTAATATAAACAAATGTCTGAGGTAAGCCAGGTTATATCTAGCAAGATTATAGGCTTTCAAACAAACAGGCATAGAAGATGAAGTTCAATACTGAAAGATGCTAAGCCATCATCACAAATTCACAATATAAACACCAGAAGCCATGGATTTACGCAGTGAACAATGAGCGATTTAATACTAATATAAACAGAAAATCAACTGATACTATATCATTCTAAGCACAAAGCACAAATGAAGCAGAGAGAAAAAAAAAGTAACACAAAAAAAAAAGGAGAAAATCAGAAACCTCCTCCTTCGTCGTGATCAGCTTTCGATTTTCGTTTACTTGCAAGAACAGCATGCTTATACTTCTTCACTGCCAACAACTTCTTCTGCTTCGGCAAAACGAATTCTGCGCTCTGCAGAAGCGAATTAGCAGCTGAAATTGCTGATTGCATTTGCATCCTGAATATAAAAATGAAATCAAAAGAAACAGAGAGTCAATTACACACCATGAACCAAAAGCATAAAAATCAAGAATACGAGCATTTGTAGAAGCTTACTGAGAAAGGAGGCTGAGAGCGAAAATGGTTTCCTGGAAAAGAACTGATTGAAGATTCTTTGGGAATTCGGAGTAACCATTCCTGAGAATAAAGCTCAATTCTTTGCAGGCTAATGAGAATTTATATGGTTCGGAGAGGGATTCTTTCAGCTTCAATTCTTCGAATCTAGATGAATAATTATTGATCGATTTTGGATTTAGGGTTGCCATTTGCTTAATTTCAATTTTTCGTCAAATGGATTTGGGATATTTGATGATATGGCGACGTTTCGCTAAATTTCACTGTCATTCACACAGTCACACAATACTCCCTCGATCATTGGCTCATCTCACCATATTTTAAAAAGGTTGAATACGGAATAATTTTCAACATTATTATCATACAACATAATAATAAAGTTGAATACAAAATAATTTACATAAGCATAGTCATAAAATTATACATATGCAACATAATTCATAACTTAATTTTACATGTAATTTCTGATTCAACCGATATATTCTTCAAGCAACATACTTTTTTGAAGATTGTCATCCCAAGTTGAGAACGAATTTTGAACTATTCTCCGCTCCTTGTGTAATTATGTATTTATGAACACCAGAAGTATATTCAAAGATTAATCTCATCTCGTGTTAAATAAAACCAAGTACACATGAACATATTGAATACTTAAAATATATTATGAACGTTTATTTATAATTTCATGCCTACATTATACGAATATTAATTGCACAAGGCTTAAACAATGTTCTAGCAACCGCAACCACAACTATCATAGAAATAAATATACCTGAACCTGGTACAGGATAGAAGAACTGTCACATATACCCAATCTCCGATCTTGCTCAAGTAGCCAAAGTACGCGTTTCTCCATGAGATGCTGTACAATAGAGGACCAATAACAATCCATAACCCAACAACAAAACCAAGTACTGCTGAAATGATATATCCTCTTTTGTCATCATTATCCTCATCACCCTTTTCAGGATCAGTACTAGTAGGGCTGTTTGAGGGACAGTTTGGCAGAGGTTCTCCACATAATTCCATGTTTCCAGCATATGATGATTCATTGAAGCTCTGCAATTGGGTGCTTTTCGGGATTTCACCCGAGAAGTTGTTGCTTGAAAGGCCCAAAACACTTGGAGAATGTAAATGTGCAAGATTGGTTGGAAGTTTACCTGCCAACTTGTTCCTTGACAGATCAAGAGATTCTGACATCTTCATCTGATCGATATCTGTATTTATGTTTCCTGCTAGACGATTTTGAGACAGATTAAGAGAAACTAATCCGGACAAACCATTGATTTCCTTAGGAATCTGTCCCTCTAACTTATTACTTGAAAGATCGATCAGTTTGAGAAGTTTCAGTGTGCTCTTGTACTCTGATTCCTGCCTTTTCCACTGAACTATTGCATTGTAGTTGAAGCCTTGTAAATAATTCCCATTAGCTAATTTGCCAGCAGTGATTAGGTCTTCAAAAGAGTAAGGATCAGGTTCTTTTTCCTGAATGATCATACAAGGGAAACTAAATTTATCAAAGCACAGAGGAATGTTTCCGGAGATGCTATTCTCTGAGAGGTCCAAGACTTGCATCAATGTGAGGCCACAAATTTCTTGAGGGATGCTTCCCCTGAAATTGTTCTGGTGAAGGCTGAGAACTATAAGAGATGTAAGTTTCCCAATCCATGTTGGAATTTTTCCAGTTAATTCATTACCACCACCATCTAGTAGACGGAGCGATTTGAGAAACGTCAAAGCAGAAGGCAACTCCCCTGTCACATTATTATTACGGAATTGCAAACTTCCAAGTTGAATAAGAGTCCCAAGGCTGGGTGGAAGATGACCGGAAAAATTGTTGTCATTCATGTTCAAAATGACCAATTCTGTCATGTTCTCCCAACAGTTGGGAAGGTCTCCTGAGAACTGATTTTGCGATAAATGAAGTAATCCTAAATAATCATAATTTGCTGTGCATATTGATTGAATTGATCCGTTAAACCTATTCTCGAAGAGCCATAACTGAGAAGAATTGGGAGGAAATGCTGGTAGAGGACCTGAGAAATTATTAACACTAATATCTATTATTTGATATTGAGAGGTAGTATCGAAATCAAGATTGGAGCCACTAATTTGATTGTGGGATAGGTTTAAGTAGACTAGTTGATTAGACAAATCACAGAACCAACTAGGGAGTTCGCCTGAAATGCCAGCATCAGAGAGATCAAGGTCACTAACGTAAGCCAGCTGAGTTTGAAGCCATGTCGGCAAACGGCCCATGTTGCAACTTGCTAGTCCTATATGATGCAAGTGAAATGGAGGAGTCCAATTGGGGGAGAAGTTCAAAGCTAGTGAATTGAAAGATAAATAAAGAGACTGTAAGTTATGAAGTTTCGAGAAATGAATCTCAGAGATTGTGCCATTGAGGGAGTTGTTAGAAACATCTAGATGTCGAAGGTTGAAAAATTGGCCAATGCTTATGGGAAGTTGACCTGTTAGTCTATTATTGTAAATAGATAAATGTGTCAACGAAGAAAATGCCTTCAGGACTGGAAACTGTCCTTCAAAATGATTATCTGACAGATCGAGTACAGACAGCGAAGTTAAATTAGACAACCAAGTGAAGTCTTTGGATGTTAGACTGTTATCTGAAAGTTCAAGATCTCTCAAGTTGATTAGGTTTCCCAGCTGATAGGGCACATCACCAGAAAGAGTACTAAAGCAAAGACGCAGTATAGACAACGAAGTAAGATTAGTAAGCCAAGTAAGATTAGTAAGCCAAGTGAAGTCTTTGGATGTCAGACGGTTTCCTGAAAGATCAAGTTCTCTCAAGTTGGTTAGGTTTCCCAACTGATAGACCACATCACTAGAAAAACCACAATACTGGAGACGCAAGATAGACAATAAAGTGAATTTAGGAAGCCAAGTGAGGACTTTGGTTGTTGCACCATCGGTATATGAAAGATCAAGTTCTCTCAAGTTGGTTAGGTTAGAAAACATTGGAAATGGTCCTTCTAATCGATTCGAGTTCATATTAAGGCTAGACAACAAAGTGAGATTTGTAAGCCAAGTGAGGTCTTTGATTGTGAGGCTGTTATCTGAAAGATCGAGCTCTCTCAGTTTGGTTAGGCGTCCCAACTGATAGGGCACATCACCAGAAAATTCACAAGGCTCAGAGACGCAGGTGTTCTAGGTTATGAAGGGAACCGATGAATTCCAGGATTTTACTCCCTCTGAAACCCATATCAGTCAAGTCCAATATATTTAAATGTTGCAACTCAAGCAAGGCTGCCAGTGGCCTAATCTCACCTGTTAAGCCGGATAGCTCAATGCCAACTACATGACCACTCATGTTGCTGCAATGCACGCCTTCCCAATTGCAGCATTCGATGTTGTCTGTTGCGCTTTCCCATGTTGATAGATTGGTGATGTGACTGATGTCGGTATCCCTGAAATACGGAGAAGGATCAGTTGCAACAAGAACAAGGCCTTTCTTGAGAGTGAGAAGAGCTTTCCTCTCATTGTCTCTACACTTGAAAGTTAGTACATGTTCATCTGCAGTTGCCCCTAGAAAATCGTTTCCACCCATATTTCTCTGGAATATTTTGCTCTAAGTTTTTTTAGTGGTAGAAGAATTGAAGCAAAAAGAGAAAGATTTGAAATTCTCTTGCTGAAAGGTCTTCTTTATAAATGCTGCAGGCTAATAAAACTCCAAATTGAAATAGAAATTCACATTGATACTTTTAGAGTGAAGGTATCCACAGACAAACTTATACTATAAGAAAATGAATAATGTTATGATTCAAAATAACTATATTAATAATAACGATTTTGTTCTTATATTACAATAAGAATAATTTTATTAACAACATAAACATATTAATTAATAATAAGATAATCATTTTATTGATAACATGCTTACTTAGAGATCATCTTTCATAAGACTTTGTGCATCGAAATATGGTTGTCTAGTAGATGATTAATGCTCACCGAATTTTAATTAAATTCTAACAGATGAATAGCAATTAAATTTTCTTGTTGATCGATTTGAGAAAGATTTAGTATATAAAGTTAAAAGGGAGTGATGTGTGTAATAATTTTAAAATTATTTAATTAATTTATTATATCAAATAAAAATTAAATGAGATTAATAAAAAGAGTAGAAAGGGATATAAAATTTAATTGAGTAGTAAATAATAAATAAAATAAAATCGGTACTCTCCCAACTGTATGTTAAAGTCAATCGTAGCCAAACACTAGGAATTAAGTAAGACCCAGTAAATGACGACTCGACTGTAATTAAACGGTGAGTTAATAATTAATATGTACATACTACTGACTATTATGGCTAATTGCGTTCAACTTGGATCCTGATCATCCTTGGACTTTGGACTTTGGAGGCAAAAATGTCAATAGGGATTTAGTCAAGTTGATGATGTGAATCCCCCACAAATCAATCTATAAATTGATCGAGTGGTCTATTTTTATTAAGATCAAAGCAAATTTGACAAGTTTTATCACTGTTTTTCCCATTTTTTTAATTTAAAAGTTAAAAATTATATTAATAAGAATCAAGAGCACAAGAAATGTACTCAACTAAACAATTACAAAGAAAATAAAACATCTCGTTCAAACCATCATACATGTTCTAGAATACGTCATTGAAATTATCGAAACCAAATACAACCATCAATTAACAGAGAAACTCCAAGTCTCAACACCATGTAGTTCTCTACCCTCCATGTAGGCTTAATATACGTCACAACCAATTATCTTCACCATCAAAAAGAGTCTCGACCACAGAACCAGTTTCTTACGAGGAAATTCCAACATCAATTCTATAAAAGAATCCGGTCGTGTCTATTTTATCGAAGTCCGCATCAAAGTGCGTGCCGGTTTGATATACGCATCCATCAACCCTCATAACACTTAAGTTGTTTTTGAGTAATATCTAAAACATGTACATCACAACAATGGTAATGCAAGTGCACCATAGATCCCCTTTCTTTTTTCTCTTATTATTCTTCTTCGCATAAAGTACTACTGAGATATAATATCGTTCATTCTTAATTTAAAAATAAAACAATTACACTATTAAGAAACAACAACACTGAATAATATTTTCTTAATTTTGTTATGGAGCTAAGACGGAGCTGCGTTTTGTTTCATGGAGTACGCGTTTATGAAGAAAAGTATAAACCTTATATTGTACAAGTATTTTTTTACTATAAAACATCCCGCAACTCTGTAACATATAATAACACAACGCATAAAGTTTTAAATATGAAATTTGTAGCTAAATATGTAATAAATTTTGATCTATAGTTAATGTTTGTACTAAAATAATAATTTTATCACGTTTTTATATTTTTTGTAAATTCTAATTTGATATACGCAGTTGTTAAATGCATCGTGGTAAATATGGGAACATATATAGCTTTTTCTTCCCCTAACTTTGATCCATTGCGCGTGCTTAGAATTCATATGTGTAGTAGTACTAGTGTACCAAATTAAGATAAAAATATGGACTTTTCGTGGGTTCAGTCCAAATTTTCAAACTTGGCCACTAGTCTATGGCATCTTAATTTCGTGGCTGCAATCCAATTTCTTGGAGTTTCAATTAATTATACCTCAACGCTACCGGGCCATGTAAATGGACCTTCGTGGCTTCAATCAATCCAATTTTCCAAAGTCATAAGAGCCTACGTTTTGCTATAAAACCAGACATCATACGTTCACAGTTTTATAGCTCATAAAATATCCTCAACTTCTAAGTAACATTGATTCTTGCTGAGTGGTTCCATTCCGCATATGATGTCTTCTTTTACTCTTTGTTTCATAATGTTGTTGGTTACGTATTCCACGATGGTGTCTTGCTCGGGGAGCGAAAGGAATGCAACTTCCAGAGGTTGTATTGCAAGAGA
>JAYMSP010003845.1:0-18272 GCA_036897095.1 Plantago elongata
TAGTGTTTTAACTTTTATATTGACCTGTATAATTATGGTCCGATCCAAATTCTAACTCTTGGATTGAGGTGTTTTTTATAATTAGTTATTAGTTGGGATTATTTTATAATATATAGAAAGTATTTCAGGTACTTATTTAAAGGATGTTTCTTTCTCAAAATTTTGAAACTTAATTGAAATTGAGTTTTTGTGTAAAAAAATTAACTCCTGTTAAATTGTTTCAATTCAAATTCTAATCTAAATAATCTGCTAATTATTATAATTTCATATTGATAAAACGTATAATGATCATTCTACCGGATAGCACTTTCTCATTGTAGCTTCTGGATCCACCGTTAATTAGCTTCCAAAACTCTACATGTGACTTTGACTTTTGTAATTAGCTTTCTAATCAAATATTACTAGCTAGTATGTCATCTTTATGAGTCAACACCTGATTTTTTGGAGAAACAGTCAATAAACAGCTTCCTTCTCCTTAGGCTGCTACTAAACCACAAAACTACTACACCTGGTTTTGTATTAGGACAGCAAAATGAACAAACAACCTTGTTTTAAATATTGTACAATCTATATCACTACTATAGAGATAATATATCTCACTGTCTTATCTCTTTCAGCAGAATTATATATTCTTAGCACTTTTGCACCACCAAATAACACACCAAACTTTCTTCAAACCATATCTACAACACCATATGGAAACAACATCTCCACCAACAGAAGCCTCATGGGAGGAGCTACTAGGTAGCAACAACTGGGAGGGTCTACTAGACCCTCTGGGCAATGATCTCCGCAACCTCATTCTCCGTTGTGGCGACTTCTGCCAGGTCACATACGACACCTTCAACAATGACACCAACTCCAAGTACGCTGGCAGCAGCCGCTACGGCAAGAAATCCTTGTTCGCAAAAGTGATGCTCGAATCAGCTGAGGATTACAATGTCCATTGCTTCCTGTATGCAACAGCCAGGGTCAGCAAGCTCGAAGCTCTATTCTTTCATTCAATGTCCCGTGAATCATGGGACAGGGAATCGAATTGGATCGGATACATAGCAGTAACAAATGATCAGGTCAGCCAGGCTTTGGGCCGTCGTGAAATATACGTAGCATGGCGTGGCACGACTAGAAATTATGAGTGGGTCGATGTGCTCGGGGCTAAGCCTGAATCCGCCCTCCAATTGCTCCGTCCAAACTCCTGGGATGAAAAAGTGAACGATTCGGATACTGATGATGATCGTCATGATCATGAACACGTTCCTAAAGTCATGAGGGGCTGGATGTCAATCTATGTTTCGAGTAATCCGAATTCGAGTTTTACTAAATTAAGTGCTAGAACGCAAGTGATGAAGAAGATTGAGGAGCTGAGAGATATGTACAAGGATGAACAAAACCTTAGCATAACGCTTACAGGGCACAGTTTAGGGGCGTGTTTGGCAATATTATCTGCTTTCGATCTAGTCGAAAACGGGATTGATAATATCCCTGTCACGGCAATCGTGTTCGGTAGTCCTCAAGTTGGTAACAAAGCTTTCAACAAGAGGATGCGTCAATTCCCGAATTTAAAAGTCTTGCGTGTTAAGAACAAAACTGATACGATTCCATTGTATCCTAGTCCGTTACTGGGGTACAGGAACACTGGAATCGAACTGGAGATCGATAACCGAAAATCCCCGTTTCTGAAGCATTCGAATGACACTGGAGACAAGCATAATCTACAGGCGATGCTACACACAGTGGCTGGATGGCATGGAGTTGATGGGGAATTCAGATTGGAGGTGAAGAGGAGCTTGGCTTTGGTGAACAAGTCGAGTGAGGTCTTGAAGGATGAGTTCCTGATCCCGGGTTCGTGGTGGATTGAGAAGAACAAGGGGATGGTTCGTGATGAAAATGGTGACTGGGTTCTTTTGCTAGTGTCTCAAGAAGATGAGCCTGTACCTGAATTTGACTAATCAATCTCCGCATATGATTAAACTTCATGATAGGTAGTCAAGGGACTATACATTCTTGTTGTTTCTATTTTTATTTGGAATTTGGTATGTGCTGATCGAACTAACTTGCGTAACTCTACAAACTTTTACATCATAATGATTTAATATACCCATTATAAAAAACTAAGTTGACATTTATAAGCCTTAGAGGTTGTTAGTCTAGATTGCACTAGTGCAGTTTTTGGTCATGGAATTTGGAAGATTCTTCTTTGGGTAAAAGGTCATGGAATTAGAATGACAAGGTGTAGATTAAACCATGAAGAACACTCAAAAGACCATCTGATAAGAATTTCTGAAAAGTCTCGCTGGATAACTAGGAGATAATATACATAAGAGGTTTGTAGATGACTAACAATCCTGGTTGTCACCACAGTAGTTTCACGATATCATACAAGCCAAAGCAACAAAGAGCACATGTCCCAACCGTTGTTGTCGGGGAACAAATTCAAGGTCTGGGCAATCTAGAATATTACAAATGCAGTTTCTTACGCTGTTTGCGAACAAATCTGCCGTTTGATTAGCTTCCCAGTATGTTGTGAATTCAAAGTCCGCCAAAAAGTCCAAACTTTCTTGCCAAGCAAGCTTTTGATGTCAAGCACTAGGTCCTCCTGTGCAGGATGTATTGCCTTGGTATTCCTGCAAAGAACAGAAATTTACATGTTGTGAGTTCGAGTATTATTAATTTGCAAATATGGAGACATAGACCTTGCTTAATCCCTAGTTTGATTGCCCAAAGTTCAGTTATATTGTTGTCCAATATCGCTATTGAGTAGCTAATGCCTGAAGGAACCATAATCATCTTGTAAAAAATGCATCTCAACCCAGCAGACCTAACAAATCTAGAGCAGATCCATCTTGCATTATTAAGACAAATAACCTTGTGAAGGTCTTGACCACTGGCAGGGAACCTTCGTTTGTAGCAAGTCTGGTTTTAATTGCTGGAGATTTATTAGTTTTCTGGCTTGGATTATCATTATTGGGGATATTTTTGTCTTGGGTACAAGTAATCCAGCATGCATTGATTTTAACTACCTGATCCCTAGAGTTAAAAATCCAGGAGGGAGGATAAATCACTTGCCCAAATAACCTGAGATACAGACAGTTGACAGACACATGAAGCAAAGTCTAGTTTTAGTTGCATGCCTATATATAAAGGTTAACCCCATAGCTCACTCACCACATTTATGAATGATTTATTGATATTGAAAACTGAGAATTTCACCCTCCAAATTCTCTTAATTTCACTCTCCAAATTATCTTAATTCTTGTAGGCTATTGAAGTCTAAGTCTTCCCCACATAAGTCTAAATCCTCTTTCTCATGCGTACCTCACTCCCTCTCCATCTATCTATATTCTAAAATTGGCACCAAATCATCTTTCAATAGTCAATTGTTAATACAGCCAAGGGAAAATCACCCCACATCTTGATAAGTTAAATTTTGATGCCAAGAACTTGTCAACTGTAAGTTGCCAGTCACATTCTTGTCATTAACATGATAATTGTACTGGTGCTATAAGAGCAGATTTTACCTGTAAATAGTTAGCGTACATACTGTGATTCTGGGAGTTTTGCAAACTGCGGTTTTAACCGGGTTTAGACTTTAGATGTTACCACATATTATTCAGGAAAAAGACTTGATACAGGCACATCAACAAAGACCCAAACCTATAAAAAGGGTTATTTTGAAAATCTTTTGGGTAAATCACAAATGATCAAACGTTCCCCATGGATAAGGTCAGAACGTTTAACATCTCACCCAACCCAGCAGCAAATGCTCTATCTATCAAAACACTCCATGAGCCATGACTAGTGCAAAGATGTCAACAATGTATATGCATGGCATATAGTGCTGGTAGTGGTACAAAGAATGGGATCGCATCCAGACATGCAGAGATATTATGCTACCGAACACCTATGGTCAAAGCATAGTTACTACAAGGATGATTTATTCTTACTCAATAGTGATATTACCTTTTTTACTCATTTGTGTCTAATTGTTGATGTGTTAAATTAACCTCATTTAATTGTAGAAAACATTAATTTACTTTAAGTCTCTGCCTGGTTTAAGGGATTCCAAAGAAAAAGAAAAGAATTTGAGAAAATTAAATTCCTTGGAAAAATGTAGAAGGAAAATCCTTTTTTTCTAATGTTTGGTAATTTTTCAGTTTTCCTTGAAAATTGACAATTTTGTGATATTTCTTCTTTTTTCTTGACTTTTTTTCTTTTTTATCTTTTATTTTTACTAAATAGTGTACGAGTACAAACTAATATTATTATTTGACCATTGACATTGAAATTATAAATACGGAACATTAAAATAATTATAAAAGGTGGAAAAAAATTGAAAAATTGTGAGCATGCGAAACAAGATTAAACAGAATAATGTAATTTAAATTGATTTGTGTTATAATAAATTATTTTTTTATTTTTCAAAGTATTAGTAAATATTATATGTGACGGTGAGTATTTATAGTTATCGGTATATAGATTATAGCTATACAACTTGCTAATTAAGAAAAGATATTAACATACGAGTATAATGAATGTTATAAATAAAATAATTTGTACAAAAATGTATAGATCAATGTTGTTAATAATAATAATAATAATAATAATAATAATAATAATAATAATACTTCCTTCTTTAGCTAGAGTATTTTAATAAATATCTTAATTAAGTTATTCTAGGGTATACATATTTAGGAGACACTTCTATATTATTATTATTTTTTATTTTTTTTAGATTAAATATATTTTCTCATATTATTATTATTATTATTATTTATAGGTTAAATATATTTTTCAATAAATATTAGTTTCTGTAAAAAAAAATTATAAAGAGATAATAATTTGTTATGATTTTCACTTTTTTGTTGTTTTTCCACTTTTCCAGATTTTCCTACATTTTCCCTTCTACTATTTTCATTTTTCATCAAAACAAACAGGAGAAATTACACTCTGTCTTCATTTTATTTTCCTTTCCCCTAGAATCCCTTAAATCATGCAGAGCCTAAATCAAGCATCACTCTGTATCTGTTGTGAATGTCCTTGAATAGAATATACTATCAATACTTTCAAAAATCTCTTTATTTTTGTGCCCAGCAGTAAACATGTCTAAGCTGCCGGAACATAGGAGAGTTTGACCCAGTGGGATTCAAAATAAATCGGCAAATAATTCCCCAGAACAGAAGCACCGTAAAAGAAAGAACACCAATATAACAATCTGGCATCTCCAGATTAGATGTAGATGAGAGCCCAAACTGCCTAAGGAAAAGTTATTATTAAAATCCTATAAAGACCAGAACTCTTTATACACAAATTTATAAAATCATAACAACCCACCAAGAACTGAATACCATTCTAATTCCATCTACGTAACACTAGCACATAAGTTATTCCAATTGTGAATGTAGTGAAGCTTAAACTACTGAGAAGCCTATACAACCCACAGACTGTACGATGGCAATAAGCATAAATTTCAAGAAAATTTAGACACCTGGTGGTAACTAGATAGTAATTGATGGAAAATATGTGATAAAATACTAACGCTGATAATTCACATTTAATTCACATCTTCATTCAATTTAAAAACAAAATACTAACCGATTCAGATCTTTAAGCAATAAAATCCATTTGGAGCTGCATGGTCTTGTCAATAGAAATACCCTTTGCATTTCACAGATCCACACAGGCACCTTTGTTTTCCTTTGTCTTGTTTGTCGGAAGGAACCAAACCATAATCAAGTGTCAGCTCTTGCATGGGAGGAATGTGACAGACGGCAAAAAGAGCAACATGTAGATAGGACTGAGTGTTATTCTCACGTAAAACAGGCTGCCAGTATACGTTTGGTGAGCAGCTATGGTTCATAAAACGAGCAACATTTCCACAAGTATTTGCATTAATAAAAAGAGGGAAAGCTGTTTTCTGGAAACCAGTGGTATCATCATCAATAACGCCTGGTGGAAGCTCAAAGTGGCGAGTGGTATCAAAGATATAACTATTATCATTTTCAACACCAATGTCATCTGAAGTAAATGCTTCCCCTGCATACTCACAAATAAAACTTCCAGCACGAATAGGATCCCAAGACCTGAGTCCCCAGCCTCTATTTGTTGTCTTGTAAACCTCGAGCCGGGCTTTCACACCACCTTGGGATATACGACTTCGGCAGTTTGGAGGACTTGAACAGGCCATTCCACACTCGTATATTAAAAGTTTGTTAGATAAAAGAACCCCGATTGAGGAATAAGGAGGGCAAAGATCATTTCTTCGGTTACAGGGGCAATTGGCATCACCAGGTTGACATCCTTTTAAGCAGTGACAGCCAACAGTAGGTTTTGGTGCAGGAAAGGGTTTTGAATATTTGAGAGTAGAGACGTAAGTGAAATGAGCAGGTCCCTTTTCACGATCTACCTCATTTACAAGAGCCACAGGAAGACTCTCAGCACCATTAGTCAGATCGGGAAGGATAATGCCAGGTCGAGCAGCAGTTCCATCCTTCCATTGCTGAATTGATTTCCATAATGAGAAAGCTTCAGGTTGTCCGGGTGCCCTTACCAGCTTATACTTAAAAACATTGCACCCAGACTTATTTTCAGCCCATGATTCCTGAATTTTGTACAGACCATCATAAACATAGATCTTACTACCAACTGCCATGACATCCTTTATCCCCCTTATGACTCTCACGTCATTGGCTCGATGCAAACTCTTCTCTAGAGCAAGATTTCCTCTTTCAAGCTTCTGATCGAACATTTGTCCATCTCTCCTCTGAACTCCACCCTGACCGCTGTACACTAACATGTTGCAATCAGTACCATCGTCATCATATCCCCCAGACGAAACTATGCTAACAGCTAAAGGTTCTTCGTCATTCACTTTTACAGTCATGTAATCTATTCCAGCCATACTTGGAGCATGAAGACCCAGAACGCAAAGCTCCATTCTGAAAAAGAAAATATCACCAACTTCTACCCCAGGTACGAGTCCTACCCTCTTGGTATTATTTGTCCTGAATCCTTTAGTCATCAACAGATTGCAAGTTTTAAGGTCCGGACGTCGGGCAATACCAGGATGAGGACCTTCTTCGAGTTGAGTAAGCTTTTTACGTAGCAAATCATAAACCCTGAGCACGGATACCACAGTATCCCTATCGCCATTTTCTTTTTTCAATTCATCAAGGTCCCTGAGCTTACACGATGCAAAAATGCTATTAACTACTGAATCAACATCAACGGGTACTTCGCCATTAGCAGCAGCTCTCCTCTTCCTTAGCTCTCGAGCAGTCAACTTCACCGAACCACCACCATCGTCTGCATCCTCATCTACTCCATCACCATCCATAGGCACAGATCTCGAAGCACGATTTTTGAAGTTCTTCCTAGGCCTGCCGCGAGACCTATTGGCTTGTGACATAGGCGTCCTAAATGAATTCAAGGGTACGGGAGCTGGTATACCGCCAGTGCTACCAAACGCATAACTCCCAGACGGGTCTTGTGCAGCAGCAGTAGCATCATTTGATGCGAGAAAGGGGTAAAAGGGTTGCACCCCAGCTGGAAATGGACCTGATGGTGGTACGCATACAAACGGTGTGGGTTGGGGAGATGTAACACTAGAGTTAGCAGGTGGATTCGGGAAAAGCGGGACAAGACATCTTAACGGCCTAATATCCAAAACCCTAGACTTATCAATTGGTACAGAATGATCCATCTATCAACTGGTTTCTTGTTTGCTTTTCTTTGGTTCTTTTTGGTTCGTCTTTTTGTTCCTTCCAAGAACTACAACAATTTAGATAACAACTTCGAATCTACAGTAAAACACAACAAACAGAACCCACTTGCACAGAGCTCACAACAAATGGTGGCATGTAACCAGTTTCCTGCAAAAAACACAAGAAGAAATTAAAAACCCTAGAACGAAAAATTGAAGGAAAACAAAGAAAACAAGAGCGGAATGAGACATGCAAATCTATAAAGGAACAGAGTCAATCGGATAGATCTGAGAGAGAAGATTAAAAGAAACACAAATCTATGATTTGTAAGCAATCGAAGAGATCAGAAACTCAATTTGGTGAAGAAATGAAAGCGAAAGTAGAGTGTGAACAAATACCTGAGCAGAGCTGAACAGAGACTACCGGTGTGTGTGTTTTGTGAGTGACCGGAAAGTGAATCGTTACATTTACATGTTTATTTTGGGCATGTAGTCCAAACTAAATCTTCAGTTCGACTTTCACAGTCAACCATATTTCCCTTTAACATTGAATTATTTCAAAATATTACTTTCCCAAAGTTTTGATTACTTACACTTTTTACCAATAAAAATATTTATGTTATTAATTAAAACACTTATATTGAAATTATCTTGTTATAATATAAAAAAATTCCAATATCGAAAATATAATTATTTTAATTAACATAAAATCTCAATAAAAATAATCTTTAGTTAATTTAACTAGAAACAATATTATTTTACAATTAGCCATTAAAAATGTGTTTTGTTGCGGATCCATTTATGTTTCTATGTCTCTATCTAAGGAAGGATTGTTTCTTAGGAAACTCACTCTTTATTTAGTAACATGATTTTTTTAATACAAAAACTAAAAGTTCAATATTTTTTTAAGAGTTCTAAAAATCTCTTAATAATGTATACTAATTGTTGATGTTCTGAGAGCTCTTTATATATATATATATACACACACACACACACACACACACACACACACACACACACATATATATATATATATCTTTTTATTTTGTTATACAAATGCAATGAAATATATCTTTTAAGTATTGTAATGGAGTTGAAACGGTTTTGAATGTTTTTGTAAAACTGTAAATCAAAACTTGACTCTATATTTCCTATATGTTGAAATTAAATGTCTGAATTTTACAACTTAACAATCAATAAATTAAATGGGATTGCTTTAAAAATTGTAGATTCCAAATTTGAGAAAATGAAATTACAAAACTTCGGATTTTAGTTTAATACAATTACCTCATTTTCAATCTTAGCAAATAGCAAGGCATTAAACAATTCATTTACAAAATAAAATTACAAAATTTTCTTTATTCTTAAAGATTTAAATAAATGAAATAATGTGGAAAATGTTAAAATCTTAGGGAGTACTTTGGTACGCGATTTGAATTGACAATAGCCAATTCAAATTAACATTTTTGTGTATAAAAATATTTAAATCGAATATTGCCAATTCAAATCACATACCAATAATCTCTTAATCTTTTGTTTCTACCTCCAACCATATTTTGCATGAAAATAATTCATGTGTGAATTAAACAAATTAAGCCCCCATAGCTAGCTCGTAGAATAAGGCTATGTAAGCCATCGGTTGCTAAACAATCATATTATTGTAGTGGAAATTTGTATTGGCAAATGAATTATAGTACAGTGCAACAGTGACATAAAATAGATCGATAATTTGTTAGAGTCATTTTTTATTATTTTAATACAATATAGTATCATACATCAGATATCACATTGAGGAGATTGACTACGAGTAGTAAGATGATCACTCATATGTCATAAACGTGAGATTTTATCTCACATAAAACTTTCACGTAATATTAGAAATTCATGCGTCCTTCCATTTTCTTCAAGAGATGTTGCTCTGCCAACATATACCGTTCGTGTCACTTAAAACTACATTCTCAATGATTCGAAGCAATAACATGCATTTTCTTCATGTGAATGCGTAGCGGGAAATGAACTCGTTTGAAAGTGAGAATAACTTTAACTGAATAACGAGAACTTCATATCATTATCCCGTTCAATATCAATACAGTGACACGTGACCATTTCCTCATTTATCAACTTTGTCTTACTATATCAAGAATAATTATGATTAATGCACATTGATGCGTCTTAAAAACGCAGAAAAAATTAAAACATAATTCTAATTTAATAACAGTCTGCAAAACTCGATCCTACTAAAACATAATTGACCTTCTTCCCCATCATCCCCATCCATTTATAACAATCAAAAGTCTAAATCAATCAAGTTCAATAAGAATAATTACTATATTAAGTTAGAACATCTATATTATTTGAATCGAGAAAATGCGGGAAATAGTCTGTACTCTGGAGATGTAAATAGACCTTGTAGAATAATAAGCACTCATTCAGACATTTGTCATAACACCTACTAAAATCTCCATATGCTTTCTCTCATTTCTGATTTCACATTCAGTCTCCAAACTGAGCTAGATTGCTCGTCATTGGATTCAATTCTATCCCAAGAATGCTTTACGCTCCCATTAATTCATTTTCCAAAAGAAATCCATTCCTTTAAAGGAAGATGAAAAAGCCAATTTAATGTTACATTCTTATCATCACTTCATTACCCATTCTTGATTTTCCTGGTCAGATTTTTGTCTTTTTATACACCATAAGGTTGTTTTTACCAGCATTCCAGCTTTTCTTATTCACATTGAGCCAAAATTTGGATTTCAGACAAATCAACAGCTCCTGTTCTTGTTCCTTGAATTTGTAAGTGATTGAGTTTTTGTTCTTGTCTGATTGGTTTTGATTGCATTCAGTTGTAAGTTTTCTTTCTGTGGGTTTCTGGTTGAAGCTTGTATCTTGATGAGTGATTGAATTACTTTTGCTTTTTTGTTTTGTTTTCTGAGTGTTTGTTCACACGGAAAAACCATTTTATTGTTCTTGTTTATGGGTTTTGATTAAAGTTTGTATCTTGACGAGTGATTAAATTTTATTTTCTATTTTTTTTTGGTTTTCTGAGTTTTTGTTCACAGGGAGAAGCCATTTCTTTTTTGTTCTTGTTTATGGGTTTTGATTAAAGTTTGTATCTTGATGAGTGATTGAATAATTTTATTTTATTTTTCTGAGTTTATGTTCACAGGGAGAAGCCATTTTTTTTGTTCTTGTTTATGGGTTTTGATTAAAGTTTGTATCTTGATGAGTGATTGATTTTTTTAAAAGAAAATTTAGTTTACTGAGTTTTTGTTCACAGGGAAATGCCAATATTTTTCGTTCTTGTTTATGGGTCTTGATCAAAGTTTGCATCTTCAATGTTACATTCACACATGATTTCTTGAATTGGTAGGTATTTGAAAATGAAGCGGATGAATGAGAGGGTTGAGAAGCGGATGGAGGATTTGGGTTTAGATAAAAATGATATGAGATCTGTTGACATTGCTATGGAGAGTATCGAGGCTGAGGCTTATTATGACAGTTTTAATACGAAAGAAGTGTCGCATATTAATAATAATTCAGAGGGTTTAACTTTATGGCTTGGTGGAATGGACCGGGGTAGAAAAAGGGATTTCAGCACCAGTTTTGGCACTAATTCTGGCATTACTAAAGGGAAGGAGGCTCTTTCCATTGATCTCAATGCTCCACCGTACATTGAGACTGATAGTGATGAGGATCCTGATGTTGTTGGCGAAAGTAGTTCTAGGCAGCATGCCCAGGGAACTTCGGAACTGGGATTGGGAGGTGAAGAAATTAGAAATGGTCAAGGTTCCAATCAATGGCCACGACCCCAAGAGAATCATTTAAATGCATTGGAATTATTGGCTGATACGCTTGCAGCAGCTGATGACTTTTGGGAACTAAACCCGATGCCCGTATGGCCCCAACATATTTGGCCTCCGTTTGATCCAGCATTACGAGACAATTTTCTCCGTCGACAAATGAAAGAAGATGCTCGACATTTTGCTCAGTGCATACATTTTGTTGCAAATAAAGTGCCAAAAGGACTTGTCAATGACGCTGAAAAGTTGGGAAGTTCTGGTGGCCCTTTCTCGGAAGCACTAGAGCAAATTAGAGCAAGAACTTCAAAGAGAGCAGCGGAGGATCTGATTAAGTGGATACCCTCGATGCACAATAATGCTTCATTATTTGTTCCCTCTTTGGTGGAACTAGCTCTGAATGTTCTCGCAGAAAATGCAGATAGTATTACTTCACTTGATCTAGTTCCCTATTTCCTCCGGAAGAAACTAACTGACCGGTTGTGCGACACACATACAATCAAAGTAGAATTTTTAAACCTTCTATTAAGAGGATATCCAACTGAGTTACGGTTGAAGGATTGTTCGTGGCTAACAGATGATCAATTCCAACAATCACTTGGGAGTTGGCAGA
This sequence comes from Plantago elongata, assembly GCA_036897095.1. NCBI lineage: Eukaryota > Viridiplantae > Streptophyta > Magnoliopsida > Lamiales > Plantaginaceae > Plantago > Plantago elongata. The sequence goes on from JAYMSP010003845.1 coordinate 12,113, forward strand.
CAGAGAATCTAAGGGTAACTCTTTCTTGATTTCTCTTTATACTTGTAGTATTATTATGTACTGTATAAGTACTTTAATTTTCTCCCTATAGTGTAGCTGTAAACTTGTCATCTTGGATGACTAAGGTACCGCAATTATTGCAATATAGAGGTTTTTCTACTAAATGCGGTTTACTACAAATGTGTATTGGTTTTACATGTACCTGGTCTGATAACTTGCAATCCAACGTAAATGCAGGTCTTGCAACTTGATCTAGGTGGTCAAATCATGTTTGATTTTGCTCTCAAGATTAAGTTGGCTCAATCTTCAAACAGCTTCTCTAAGTTGGCTGTCTTATCCCTTAGAGGTGCTTGTCGTTTTACAGACGCTGGGCTTGAATCACTTTTGATGTCAGCACCTGCACTTGTATCTCTTAATTTGGGTCAGTGCCCTCTTCTTACCCATCAGGCTGTAAAGTGTATAGCTGATTATTTGGGGGGAAATTTGAAAGAGCTATATATAGACGACTGCGAGAGAATAAAAGGATTGTACATAGTGGACTCTATTAAAAATTTGAAAGTTTTGGAAGTATTTTCTGTTGCTGGCTTAGCAAACGTGACTGATGGATTTATCATCGAGTTGGTTACTGTTTCTGGTGGAACACTTAAAGATCTTAACGTGGCCGATTGCCTGTGAGTTGCTTTTCATTATTTTTATTTTTTTTACATTGTCTGATCAACAATCAAGATTGATTTTTTTTATGATCATTGTGATTTGTGAGGTTAATCTGCATTCCATTCAATAATTGCAGGGAATTGACCAATGCTTCTATTAGAGCCATCGCGAGTCATTGTCCTGGTTTATTAGCACTCAATGTCGCAAGGCTGTTTAAACTCACCGACGTGGGGATGGAGTTCCTTGCTAACGGATGCATGTCAATCCAACGACTCAATCTCACAAAGACCAAATTCAGGTATATATAGCATCTTATGTATGTGTGTGTTTATTCTGGAACTTGGTGTTAAAATCCGCAGCCTGTATAATGCATTTAATGAAAGTGGCTGTGGACGAGCAAAATTCGTCTACTTTAAAATATCATTAAAACTATATATTAGAATGCAAAATATGATCTTTTCTAGTATTTTTGAGATTTTACAAAATTAAATTTAAAAATAAAATCACTGGATCATTTTCTAGTATATAAATTTGAATTAAATCATGTCGTACGTGGAATTAATCGCATGAATTAGACTGCGTACGATTAAATTTGGTTGTGCACGATCAAATTAGACGGTGTATAATGAAATTGGGCTAGGTGTAATGGGCTAAGCCTACAAATTATAAAAATGGGCCTGAAATATTTAACCAGACCATAGGACTCCTACTTCCATGCTTCTAAAATCACCTCTCAACACTTATAAATAGAGGTATTCCCTCTTCATTTCACACCAAATTAAAATAGCACAAGCACTCCAGAACTAGAGCAACAATCGTCTTCGAGCATCGTCTGCTGTCTTCTTCGAGAACCGTCTGCTGTCTTCTTCGAGAACCGCCACCCTCCTGCGAAGACAGAACATCGTCTTCTTCGAGAACCGCCACCCTCCTACGAACCGCTGTCGTCAAGAACCGTCACCCTCTTGCGAACCGTTGTCGTCTGCCTCTCGGGATCCGCCTCGAAGTCCGTCGTCTGCCTTCCGGGATCCGCCTCGAAGTCCGATCAAATCTTCAAACAGTTCGTCTGGAGATCAAGAAGTAGTCACCGTTTGATTCAAGAGGAAGCCTCTACACACTTGGAGAAACGTTTCTAGACGATCAATCAACACGAAGCAAGATTAAAGCCAAGTTCTACGATGATCAAGAATCATTCTTCGAAGAGTTCATCAAATTTCCAAGAAGATCGCCATTGCTCACCCTAAACACTTACAAGTTCGTCAGTTCGATCCGAGATGAAGCCAAGAAGCCCTTGCATTGACTTTGAAGTCACAAGTTCTAGACCGAAGAATTTGAAGATCCAAGTTCGTCGCCTTAGGAAACTAGATTCAGATGATTAAACTAGAGATTTGTACCCGCTTTAAATTAAGATCAATCTAATTATCATTTGTGCAACTTTACTTGCTACGGTGGCAATTTAAGTTCATTCTGCTTTAGGTTATTCGAGGGCCTACAAGATCGGAACTTTAAACTGAGTACACATTAAAAGCATTCTAGTTGATAGTTTTCCTCAAATGTCCGCTTTTACTCGATCAATCCTTTTGAAAGGTCCTTTTTTCCTCGTCTCACTTCCTGTATATAGATAGTTACTACAAAACTAGTGATTGTAAATTTCCTACGGCACTCCACACTTTTGCTCTTTTATATCTGCAGCAACCCGGAAACTGTAAGGTGTTGCTATTCTAGATTACATGATAATTAATTTCCAAAAGCGAAAAGGAAAACTGGGATTCTCTGCAGTTTCTACAATGATATGTATGTTAGATCAGCTGATACTGCAGCCATTTAGATTTTTAAAGTCATGAACGGTAGTAAAGAGTTTTTAATGAATACTTAAAATGTTCGCATGCTTAGCTTCTCATGTATGTCTAGTAAAAATAGGAACCCCCTCCCCCTCTCTGAGTCTGAACACGATATCACTGTTGTCTTTTTATTGCAGTGATGAAGTTATAGCGGCATTTATAGAAGTCTCAGGAGGGTCCTTGACAGAACTTACGCTGAATTACGTGTCACAGGTGAATTTCATTTCTCACATTTAAAAAGTTTCTTGAATTGAACCGTTTGTAATTATACAGGATGTTGTTTATCAATTTTCTTTTACATGAGTATTAATTACATCGACAGTTGAAGTAATGTGTGTTTTTTTGGCATGTTAATATGATATACATGTTGATTAGAATTATTTCTTGACTTAGCATGTCATGGCATAATCAAGAGGAAAAGATGGTTACATTACATATGTACATATGCTTAGCGCCTTATATGGCCTCATATCTGCCAAATATATATTCTGCAGAAGAGGTTCTGCAACTGGGAATCAAATGGCTCTAGTGTGGCAGGCGAGGCAAATTGTGGAGATTCATGTTTAAGTTTTGCTCTATATGTATCGGGTTAAAATCTTCTTGTGTTTTGGATGTCACTATCCGTTATGATCTGAGTGTCGTTTTTCTACCTAGATGAAAATGCACTTGAAAATACATGATCATCAGTGAATTATCAAATTTCGCTATAAAAATGAACAATTTTCACTATGAATGTTTAAGGTGGAATTAATGGAAGTATTGTGTAATTTGCTTGATGTACTTTTGAAGGGGATTGGGGATCCTTCTTTGTTTATTGACCAGAAGGGAAAAAAAACACCTTGATAAGGAAACATAAACTGGTTTTATTTGGATATTTATTTCTCTATAGATTGTGTGTGATTGAGATAGAAACCTTAATGATTGATTGCACTGCGTGTGTTTTGTGATACCCAAGTTAAATGAAGCGATTGCCCTGCGTCTGTTTAGCGATAACCCCATTTGATGATGTGATTGTGATTGTACTGCGTTTGTATTGTGATATACCCGTTTAATGATGTGATTGTACTGCGTATGTTTTGTGATACCCCGTTTGATGATATGATTGAATTGTGTGTCTTGTAATACACACCTTTAATGATGTGTTATTTTACAGGTTGGACCTAATACCGCCTTGTCATTGGCTAGACGATCAAGGGATTTGTCTTACTTGGACATATCTTGGTGCCGCAGAATCAGCACCAACGCTCTAGGCATGATCGTTGATAGCTGCTTGTCACTCAAGCTTCTCAAAGTTTTTGGCTGCAAGCAGGTGTGTACTTATGACATCTCAAGAGTAATTTTTTCTATTAGTTCATATCTAAACAATAAGAAAAAACATAGATAACTTAACTGGATAATTTCTTTGACGGATAGTGCTTCTGGAGAATAATCGTTGGATGCATAAGTTGCTACTAATGCACTTAAAATGTGCAAAAAGATATTTGCATTTTTAGCGCAGATATAAAATTAGCTTCATGATTTATCTTATCCAATGCATTTGTTGTATCACTTGAATTGGATGTGGTAGATTTCTTTAAACTTTCTAAGTTGGATAGCTGAAATGACTCATTATACTGTTTAATTCTCTGTGATCTTGTTTCCTGCAGATAGATGGTGCGTTCCTGCATGGGCACTCCAACCCCCTCCTGCGCGTAGTTGGATATTCCTTGATGCCAATCCTGGATCATGTCAACTTACTTGAACCAGAGGAAGTTTTCTTGCGATATTCACCTTTGCCAACTCCAATAGATGATTAATATCAGAGGCGAGAGGCGCAAGTAGATTCATAGGCTTCTCCTTGCTACAGCATTGCAGACTACACTGAGTTGCAGCTAAGAGTACTCGGACAAATTTATTAGTCAAGAAATTTGTTATTTATAAATACTTCTACTAAATCTTCATCTTGCGCAAGAAATGCGATATGGGGGATCTTTTTCATTCTACGTCTAAAGGCTTTTTGACTATGGATTCTTAATTATATCATACAATACGGTAGATTAGATTTGGTCATGAATTGATTCTTCATAAACGTAACATTCTGGAACAGAATGCAGGAACGTTTCTAGTTACATAGATTCTTCAATGTTAACAAGTTTTGTTGTTGGATTCTTCTGTCCATCTTTGTTGAATGAAACAGCCATATACTTCTTGAATATGCTACTTTGCTGATTTTAACATTTTTCTTATCTTTATACGCGTACTGCTATCTGTTTGCAATGAATGGGAAAAGTTCCGCCACTATTTCATGTTTTTGCTGTTCTCACTTCTCAGTGATCTATGATGGACTAGACAAATACCCTATTGATGCTGCAGGCTCTACAATGACACTTCTGACATCTAGTACTAAGATGGATGAAAATCCACAAGGTAACTTATAATTTAGACAGACTATAACTAATATACGAAACCAGAAATGAAGTCAGCATTTCGAATCACAAATTTCTTCATGTTTATGCAGGTCGCACCAGTTATGCGCGTAACCGCATGAGTGTTAATTCACCTTCATACTCTTTACTTTCAATTGAATTGCTAAGAAGAAAGTCTGCATTGCCCTGTTTGCAGAACTTTTTTGAGTACTGAAAAGAATGAAAAGCAAATAACTTTTAGGAGTTTATCTGTAATTTAAAATACTGCATCACCACCACCGCCGTACTACATAAATTTAAAATTGGTGATGCAGGCTCGCTCCTTAAGTATTTTTCTACATTTTGAGGTGATGATGGAGAGTTATGTACGACTGCATCACCACCATGAAAATCAAAGGATTTTAGTATTTTTCTACATTTTGAGGTGATGCAGTACTACTTGCAGAATGTTTTTGTAAAAGTTAGAAACTTTTAAGAGTTTATATGTAATTTATTAATAAAAATTTAAATTAAGAACTAAATGAATAACTAAAGAATACATTTAGTAAATTAATATATGAATACTATCTTATTTTAACTATGTACGATTACTATTTCACTGTAGAAAATTTAAGAAGCATTAGATAAATCATTACAATCAATGCCAGCCAGATTCAATTAAATGTACATTTGTTATGTAACTAACCATTTAAAATGTGGTATAAAAATCTTCAACTTTTAAACAGTATTGTAAACTTAGATTTCAACTATTGAACTTTAATATTGTTTGGTACAAATTTAATGCAAATTTCAATTTTAGTGAATTGTAAATTAATTTGTAATAAATTTGGATCAGTACATAATGAAACTAGCATTGCCCAACCAAAAGTACAATACCAATTAGTTAATTCAAGAATGTATTTGGGTGGAGGATATTACCTGGCTATATATAGGAGTGAACATCAGTAACATTTTCATAGAACAAATCCAAGTGTAGTGATGGGCGCTAATGTGAAACTTACAAGTTTATTATGGATTCTATTATGTTTAGTGTCCACACTAATTGCAAGTGCGAGTTCATCTATCATACCATTACCATGCATACCATATTCTTCTCATTTGCCTATACCTCCATCACTGCGACACCTTTTCTGCCAATCTCCACCACCTCCTCAGCTTAGACCACCACCACCATCACCTCCACCCCCATCTCCACCACCGCCACCGCCGTCCCCACCACCACCTTCCCCGCCACCCCCATCTCCACCACCACCGTCCCCACCA
>JAYMSP010003846.1:0-18268 GCA_036897095.1 Plantago elongata
AAATGAGATAGATGATGAGGGCTATGTTGAGGCGTTCGTTGTATGTAGGTACTATTATGCTGTACTTGTTCTTCTCATCATTTTCTTCCATTGTTCGATCAATTTCCGATCAAGCCCAGATAGTTGAGGGTAGCTTATCACAGCTTGCTTAATTTTGATATGTATTGAGTTTCACGATTTCTGTGTTTTCGTCCAAATCGGAGACGATGAATGTCATTCTGCTGCGAGTGGAATGTAATTATGTAACAGAAAATTGAACTGTATTATTTTACTATCGGCCTTTATTTGACTGAATATGTGAATCTTAGTTGAGAGATTAAATTTAGACATAAGCCCAAACTAGTGTCCTTTATACTTTAAACCGGAAAATACTTATCCAGTCTATACAAATATGGTATTGATGTCTAATAATCATGATTCACACCAAATATATTATGACTACTCTATTATCCCTGTGGTATAAAAATGAATAAGTCAATAATCAAAGTGATGGTGATGGTCAATTCGTCTAAAGCTTACGAGTATGATGGAGATTCGTCAGAGTTCTTCAACTAGTAAGATGGTCCTGCGTCAGGTTATGTCCGTCTCTAGTGAGTTTAGGAAATCCTACAATAGTGGATAGTCTAGGTTGGTAAAAGTTCGTCTGGCGATGTGGTACATATCATTTAAAACAGGAAAAGAAGGGGTTAGAACCTCTTAAAACGGTTTACCTAAAACAAACCGGACTAAGATTCAACTTGTTTAGGAGGTTGATTGAGTTGAGACTTGGACATCTAAACTTAAAGAATGTAGTATTTTGAAATAGTAACTTACTGTTTACGAGGAGTAAATGCACTCTATTTATAGTTAAAGTTGTTGGAACATGTCTATAACACATCGGAGATCGGTTAGCATAGCAAGGTGAAGACACATGGTCTCAAAGATAGGTGGTGTGTTTGCGTCACACCTAGGCTGATGACTTGTCCTAAGATTGTACGCCAAAGTCTTGTCTTTGAGATGGACCTTCTTGGAGGTCGGACTTTATACACTGGTCAAATATGGTAATGATCTTTCTTTTCGTACACGAGTTCAACATCAGGGTGATGGAACGTTGGACCTCTCTCGAACCCAATATCTCCTTCAGAAATCAGAATGGTGCTCTTGTAAGACATAGGTACTGGGCATCGGAACTCGGCCCATGGCGACGAACTCTTGGGAGAAGGCGGATTATAAGTCATCGAAAAAACATTAAAAAAAGGGAGAGCTACCAATAAGTATATAATGAGCCCCTTTTTACAAATTTATTTCAACAAAATTTGTTTAAGCAGATTAGTACATTACTTGCATAAAATACCAAAATACCCTCACAATTCACGTGACTTGGAATCTTTTGTAACAGTACACCACATTCATAAACTCCACGACTTTATTTCGCTTTTAAATAATTTTATGTCCACTTCAAAATGTTTATAGTTTAAAAATTAAAATTATAAAAAGTATATAAAAATCACCTATAATTTTGTTTTTTCGAAATTTATAATTAGAGATTTCTCTTAACTATGTTTGAATTATATTTTCGATATGTATAAAACTCACTAATAACTTTATTTGAATTTTAATATTATATAACAATTCAAAAAATATAATGTTATAATTTTAACTTTTAAACACTATTATAATATCTTAAATGTGTAAAAATAATTATTTATATTAAAAAATAGCCCGTGCCCGGACCCAGTCCCCCTGGTCCGTGTCAAGTACCAAGTTTCCAACCTCCGAAGTTCGAGCTGAGCGAGTTAGATGCCCGATATCCGTATTTGACACTGTTATCCGTGTTTGATATTCGGTTCCGTAAGCAATACCCAGTAATCGTACCCATTGCCCTGTATTCGTACCCGATGTTTGTCACTCGTATCCAATGCACAATACCCATGTTTCTTGTTCGATATCCGTAAGCAATGTCCGGTAATCGTACCAATTACCCGGTATAAATGTCCGATGCCCAGCCCGATTATCCTATCGGATTATAATATCATGTTGGTAGTTTAATTATTGCCCCATATCCCCAATATAATAAAATTGAAAAATCATTTTACAATTTATTAAGGTTCAAATAAAGTCGTTAGTGATTGCTATAAATCTCGAAAAAATAATTCAAACATAGTCAAGGGTGGTCTCTATTTATAGATCTCGAAAAAAATATACTTGTTGGTAATTTTCATATATTGTTATCATTTTTTTATTTTAAGTTATAGACAATTTAAAGTGGACAAAATTAAATTTAAAAAAAATGAATAGGTAAAAAAATGAACTAGTGAATTAAAGAAAAGAATATTTGAGTCATTTAATTATTATTACATGGTTAGTACAAAAATATATACTATTTGACAAAAAATATGTATGAAGCTGTTGGAAAATTGTTTTGTAAAAAGGCTCATGAAATTGTATTGATTTGTAAAAAGACCATAAAAAAAGCATCTATACTATACTTTACCTCACCTTGAATTTGCTTTCTACTGGCCAAACGCTAAACCGAATTGCTTAATGATGTGACATCAAAGTTAGGCACATGACATTCCGAATTACACCCTTCGCCTGAAAATCAAAACAAAACTCCTTCGTCCGTTCAAGGCCAAATCTGTAAAACGGTAAACATTTCAATCTGGCACCTGTAAAATCCCTCTGACAATAACACTATCAGTCCAATTCGGTTGCCATCAATCGATATCGGAGAGCTTCCATTTTGTTTGTCATCATGCAGTAGGCTCACTCAAATCACCACCCTTCTCTCCACAGTGAGAAAATGTACAGTTCGTGCAATCTTCTATCAACGCCACCACTTTGTTTTTCCGGTGTAAAAGCCTCTCAGGTAATAAATCCTTACACCTGTTATTTCACTGATCCTCTGCGTTAGTGTAATTTATGTAACACTGAAGCTGATATTTATCATTCATAATCATGATCGCTCTATTGAATTCTGCTTCGTATTAAATTTTCGTTGAGGTTGTGCGATTGTGTTTACAGGCATCGATTCGTGGTTTGTGTTTCAGTACGAAGCAGACGACGAGTGAATTTTCGTTTAGGCCGAGGAAATTGCTGTCGAATGGCGTAATGGCGTATGGAAAGGTTTGTTGCTGTGATTGAGAATTGATTGTGAGAAATGAATGTTTTGAAAACAGTAGAGATGCTAGGTTTCACTGAATAAGCTGTAATGGTGGATTGTGTTTTGTCATTTCATTTTGTTCTTGTGGATCTTCACGGGTTAAGAAATGACAGTAGAAACATTGTTTTACATGTTTGTTATGCGGTGTTTATACGTATTGACTATGGCATTGTTGTTATGTTCACTTTGCTACCAGGTAGGCAAGTCTACTATCTCAGCAGTGATGACAGATGACCATTCTACAACAGCAAATATTGGGGAGGACGTTGGGAACATAGGCCTCTTTAGTCTGGATCCAGGGTTGGAAGCTTATAGAGACCATTTCCGGAATAGAATTAGGAGGTATATAGAGCAGAAGGAGCTTATCGTGAACTATGAGGGGAGCCTTGAGGAATTTGCACAAGGTAAATTGAAGTTTACGTTTTCTTCAATTAGCTTAGTGAACCTACATTTCAAAAAAATTCTTGGTAATTTTGCTATAAGTTTGTGCAATAATATATACTGTGTCCATACCAACATATAGATATTACAAGCCACGGGTATCATACAACAAGATGGAATATGCATGGCTGAAGATGTTAATACAATCTTCCCACTATATTCAGGTTATATGAAATTTGGATTTTATCGCGATGAAGGTTGCATTGTGTACCGTGAATGGGCTCCTGCTGCACAGTGAGTCAGTTCACTTCACAGATTTTATATGTTATGGTTTTATTTTTAGTATCAATTCATCAGACCTGTTTCTGCAATTACTCGATTTGTTTTTTCTCATCTCAGGTAGTAGCCTCACTTTAACTTATTCATAACTCAGGGAAGCAGAAGTTATTGGTGATTTCAATGGGTGGAATGGTTCTGCACACAAGATGGAGAAAAATCAGTTTGGTGTGTGGAGTATCAGAATTCCTGATCTTGGCGGCAGTCCAGCCATTCCACATAATTCACGAGTCAAGTTCAGATTTAAACTTGGGAGTGGAGCCTGGGTAGACCGCATCCCTGCTTGGATTAAGTTTGCAACTCAAGATGCTAGTAGATTTGCTGCCCCTTATGATGGTGTATACTGGGATCCACCATCTTCAGAGAGGTATTAGAATATATATATTAAAGCATGGGATTAGTCGTAATGTTCAGTTTTAGATTCTCATGTGACTTAGTTGTTATAAGTAGAGGTTAATAGAGTTTCTTCTATGGAGTATCTTATCACCCGTGTGGTTAAAGTTCCCAAAGTACAGCATTTTCAATTTGATAGAAGGGTAGAAATATTTCTTAAGAATAGATTTCAAAAGGTAATCCTCTTCATTTGATTAACCATGCAGATACCAGTTTAAGTTCCCCCGTCCGCCTAAACCTGAGGCACCACGAATCTATGAAGCGCATGTTGGGATGAGTGGCTCGGAACCCGCTATAAATACATATAGGAAGTTTGCGGATGAAGTTTTGCCCCGCATTAGAGCAAATAATTATAACACGGTCCAGTTGATGGCTGTCATGGAACATTCCTATTATGCATCATTTGGGTACCACGTTACAAACTTTTTTGCTGTTAGCAGTAGATCAGGGACACCAGAAGATCTGAAGTATCTGATTGACAAAGCACATAGCTTAGGTCTTCGAGTACTGATGGATGTTGTTCACAGCCATGCAAGTAACAATATCACAGATGGCCTTAATGGCTTTGATGTTGGTCAAAGCTCCCAAGAATCTTACTTTCACTCTGGAGAGCGAGGCTATCATAAATTGTGGGACAGCAGACTGTTCAACTATGCAAACTGGGAAGTTCTTCGTTTCCTTCTGTCCAACCTGAGGTGGTGGCTGGATGAGTTCAAGTTTGATGGTTTTCGGTTTGATGGAGTAACTTCAATGTTGTATCATCACCATGGAATAAACATGGCATTCACTGGGAAGTATCATGAGTACTTTAGTGAGGCCACAGATGTTGATGCTGTGGTTTATATGAAGTTGGCCAATGATCTAATCCATAGTATTCTGCCTGATGCAACTGTGGTTGCTGAAGATGTTTCTGGCATGCCTGGACTTAGTCGGCCTGTTAGTGAGGGCGGTATAGGTTTTGATTACCGTCTAGCTATGGCTGTTCCTGACAAGTGGATTGACTATCTGAAAAATAAGACGGATGAAGAATGGTCAATGAGTGAAATAAGTGGGACTTTGACAAATAGAAGATATTCTGAAAAGTGTATATCCTACGCTGAGAGTCATGATCAGGTAAAATTATAGGATCATTTTGTTTATCTTGCTTAAAATTTTCCTACCATCTTATCTATGTTGCTTCAGCTGCTCGATATGCTTATGGCTTCTCTTTGTGTCATTTCTCATCTAATTTGTATCCAGGGCTTGTAAATACACCAAATTAAATTTGTTATGTGCATTTAATAGTGTGTTTAATTTTATCAACTATCTTCTGTTTATGCAGCATCAACATTGATCTATCCATTTCTAATAAAGCTATCTGTTGTGTGCTGTGATTAGGCTATTGTGGGCGACAAAACGATGGCATTTCTCTTAATGGATAAAGACATGTATTTCGGGATGTCCTGTCTGACACAGGCCTCTCCTGTGGTTGAGCGTGGAATCGCACTTCATAAGGTCGTTTCAGCCTTTTTGTGGAGATTGTGGACTCTGCCGTATATTGCTCAACACATTCTTACAAAAATGATTCATCATCTTTTCTGCAGATGATTCATTTCCTGACAATGGCTTTAGGAGGCGAAGGTTATCTGAGTTTCATGGGAAATGAGGTAAGCTGGCTCTAAAGCTGAGAACTTTTTCCCACTCTCATTCACTTGGATTAGGGTAGCTGCATAAGTCATCGAAATAGTTCGTTTTCTAATTGGCTTGGCTGAAGATTTGAACATGTTAATCCGAGTCGGAACCTATAGAAATGCGCTTGAGATCTGTTGGAAGAATTTAAAATTCTAAATAAAGGAATGTGTTGAGATATCATATCTGATAGTTCAATCATATATATATATATATATATATATTTCTTTTGCTTTTGATGGACTGATTTAGTGCAATGCTTTATATGCATGTAGTTTGGCCATCCAGACTGGATTGACTTCCCCAGGGAAGGTAATGGATGGAGTTATGATAAGTGCAGACGACAGTGGGACCTCGTGGATACAGATCATCTACGATTCAAGGTTCATTAAATACACCCTTTTGGAGTTTTTTTTTAACTATTATAAAAAATCTCTAGTTCTGACTTGCTATTTACTAAGAACTCAAAATTTTAGTATCTGAACTGGTTGTCATGATCCAACCTGAATTTTTTAAATTAGCATGTGCATCTGAATCCATTGTTTTTCACTTTCGATTGGATCTGCAGTTTATGAATGCTTTTGATGGAGCCATGAATTTACTCGATGAAAAATTTAAGTTCCTTGCATCAACAAAACAGATTGTAAGCAGCACAGACGAAAAGGACAAGGTAAACTGATTTTTAGATACTGTTACTTCAAAAGGACACCATTGTGCGTGTGTGCGTGTTTTTTATGGGCTGCTGTTGACATTATGTTTGTTTTACAAGGGTGTTGCCCAATTAGTAAATATTGATTGCTGGTATGTTCAAGTTTGATTCTACATTTTGATATGTCAACACACAAATTGATTGCTTATAACAGGTCATTGTTTTTGAACGGGGAGATCTGGTATTTGTGTTCAACTTCCACCCAGTCAATACATATGAAGGGTATGTGTCTTTTTTTGTTTTTCTGAGTCAACTGCTAACTAAATTCTACTATAATCTAGTCCATTTTTCACATTTTGGTGAAAAGCATCTGGCAATTTTTCGCCCTTTATATGTTTTTATCATGGTAAGTCTACCTCAACTGTTTCATGCACATCAACAGGTACAAAGTTGGCTGTGACTTGCCTGGAAAGTATAGAATTGCTTTGGACAGTGATGCTTGGGAATTTGGTGGACCTGGAAGAGTAAGGACTTAATAAATCTGTATCACAATGCTCCCCACCACCCCTTTAATTTTAAAAGTATATTGAAGTAGTATAGAAATGGTCAATCCATAGACTTTCAGAGTTCTCCCATCACCACTATCTGAAGACGATTTTTCAGTTTCTGTCAGATAGCGTACTACTCCGTCTATGTTAGCAGACTCTAGGTTTCTGGTGATTAAAAAGGTCTTAATGAGCAAAATATTTCCCTGCCATCCGTTTTGAGACTGATGGTTTTACCTTTAGTGTAGTGTCTGGGTACTGTGAGTGAATTTATAGGCTAATTAATCTTCAACGAAGAATTTCTATGGCAGGTGGGCCACGATGTAGACCATTTCACAAATCCCGAAGGAGTGCCTGGTGTCCCTGAAACAAATTTTAACAACCGCCCGAATTCCTTCAAAGTGCTTTCTCCTCCTCGTACATGTGTGGTATGTCTAAATTGTGTGGCTTCCATGTTCATTTTGTGGTTGTTGTTGGGCTAAATCTTTGTCAGATTACAGAATTTTGTGTTTCTCAGTCAGCCAGGCACACAGTCGCACACATATAACATACTATCTCATACTTGGTGCAGCATCTCTTGTTGATATATCTTATTATGTCAATGTAACTTTGTTAATGTATGTGTATGGCTGAGATAAAACACGCGTCTACGATGAGCACGAATCAACTTATGCTTGAGATCAAGCATAATTAATGCTGCAACATTCTTATTACGTTCATCTATGAAATCACATCCTTAAATTATTCTCGTGTTATACCTTTTGAAGGTGTATTATCGAGTGGAAGAGGACTTGAACGACAAAGAAGACGACAAGTTGAGCAACATCAACCAGGCAGGTGAAGCCAAGTTGGTGCCAGGTAGTTCCTATGAAGAATCCGAAGACGAGCCAAATGACACTTGATATTGACTGCTATTCGGATCTGTTAGCTTGCCTCATGCATGATGTATTTCTATATGAAATAATTGACAGAAGATAAAGAAAAACAGTTGGAATTTCTTACCAAGTGGTTCTTTTCATCACGTCTTCCCACTAGAAACCGGTTCCATTTTGGCATTTTCTTTCCAACTTGATTATTCATAAAGTCCTCGACTGTAAATATTACAAGCCCAAACAATTTGTAACAGTAGATGATCTCCTGAAACTATCAAGCTTCAAGTACAACTTACCTGCTATGAAATGTAAAAACCTGTTCATAAATCGATCATCATATACAGTGAAAAAATTGTTCTTCCTAAAAGGCTAAAATAATGTAACAAAAGTTCAATAGCAACAGGCCAACAGCAGTAAAAATAACAGGAACTGGAATAATTTACATTGAATCAAGTTCAGCCAAAATCAAGATACACCAGTAACACACATCAACAACAGGAAAACAATACACCATTAACTCTCAGGATATTCTTGCTCTAATAAATAATCATCATGTAGCATATCACTGGATTACAAATTGGAGTGCATAGCCTTTTAGTAGTTTATGTTTAGATAGAGGCCACCAATGCTCCAGCTGATGCTGCAACTGGATGCTTTCCTGTTATAGACATATTGATGGTTTCCGTATCCTTATGTACCAGTACAGACTACAGAGATCGAGATGCAGTGGCTATATCAGCAAGGTGAAGAGAGTGGATGGCACTGCTACCTATCCCTCACTCAGCCCCCCAAAAAAAAAAATACTTACAAGCTGTGGACTGTGGAGAGTAATCATTATGATCTACTTCAGAATGTGATGATCAGAATTGCTTCGGAGTGGTAGTATAACACAAAAAGCACGGCATGCGAATAATCAAACGCTTTTAAACAAGGCAGTACACTTGGAAGTTGCTTATGTGAAATTCTCCCGAAGGGATCCGTACGCTTCATCCTTATGAGTGCAGCACAAGCTCGACAAGGAAAGTTTCTCCATCAAACCTTAATCCTGACGAATCAGCAGGCTGAACTACCCCATCTACCATACCTCCATGGACATACAAGTACTGACCTGAATGATCTACACAAGCTCCATGAAATGATCTACAATTAGGTCTGTCACCCTTAGATTCAACCCTTCTCCACATGTTTCGAAATAATCTATTTGAACTTGTTACATTTTTGGTCTGCAACTTAACACAGGGTATTGAACTAACGTCTAAAATCCAGAAATCACTCTTACGATTCCTGAGTGAATCTTCACCTCCATATATAAGCAACCGGTGTCCAACTATAAGGCACGCCGAGTGTCCTACCCGTGGCAGTGAGAATCCTTGAGGTACGTTACACAAATCGAACATGACTTGCACCCATCTCGAGTCCCTTTCAGACATATCAAAGAGCCATACGTCATTAAGCACTTCATAGCCCAATCCCCTCCCTCCAAATAGAATAGTTTGTTCCCCTCCTATGTGCGTTACTGTGTGGCCTGAACGAGGTGAAGGGCATGGCCTGGTCACAATTTCTCTCCACGTCCCAAGAGAGATATCTTCGGTCAGTTCTAGAACCCATGTATCGCCTAATCTCACACGAGATGGTCCAATGCCTCCATGGATAAGCATCTGATTGTTACTAATACAACATCCAGCATGAGCACCACGTGGTGATGGCATGATCGAACCTACAATGTTAAGTAGCTTCCATGACAATGTAATACCACGTCTTTCATGAAAGGTCACTCGTCCAATCCAAGTATCATTTTGGCGGATCCCGTCGTCTCTGATACCACCAAAGAGGACAAGGGCATCACAAATTACGACACATGAGTGGCCAAACCTTCCGCTTGGAACCCCGGAACTTACCTTTTGCCAATCTGATGCTCTCTTGTAGTCATTGCCTATATGAGCTATCCATGTGTCGTCGAGATGTCTACCTGAAGAAATAAGAAGTTTATGAAACAGAAGACATAAAGACGGATCAATATGGTGCACGGCGGGCTCTAGCAAAACAGTTGTTTACATAGACGCGTTTGGAGAAAAAGTAAAGCGGTTTGATTCCTTCTTAATGTCTAAAGTAGCTGTAAGTCAACCTTCAAGAGCAGTTGCCTAGCAAAGAATATGCAGTGAAGAAGAACCCTACACCAGCTACCTGCCTTGAGTAGATCCAAATTTCCAAGATTCAAGGCTGCAGCTCAGTCAATTAACTACTAGAATCAATTGCTTTTTAGAAACACCACACGAATCTCCAAGGACTTTCAGAATTTAACTACAGTGGAGAGATCCACTTAACATGCAGATATGGAAATTCAATCACTTGTACATATAACTGCAGAACCAATTCAACTATCCATCACCCTCTTCTCCGGGTTGGAAAACAAACTAAAGCTACACAAAAAACAGCCTGACTTACAGAATGAAATAATGAATCAATAGTTCCACTGTAGCTAACAAGCACAGCTATGATTCAACTAGTTATCAGTATTCTTCAACTTACTTATATGGAGTACGTCCTAATTGTGCTAAAATGAACGAAAAGGCCTTATCCTGTATCGAAAATCAACAACTCCGTTCCTAATTCCACCAATCACTCACCTATCCGAAAACCGAGTGAATCGACACAATCAAGCAATTGATTAGAGAATCACATCAGCAGCAGTATATCCAATTTTTGAAAAAAAGTAACAAATGAAGAAATTGAACGAACCTCCAGCAGATCCACCACCAAATAGAAGCAAGCAACCAGAGAGCAAATTGAGCGAGTGAGAAGCTCTAGGGGTCGGAAGAACAACACTAGATTCACCATCACCATCGAATAACACTCTATGGCAAAACACAGAGTCCAACTGATAAACCTGCTGGTACAGCTTCTTCCACCAGCAACCCTTCCTGGTGCTATAGCTAGTGTTGAGCTTGATCGAATCGACAGTCGTACTGCCCCAATCTCTCCGGCAAAGCGACTCCCATAGGGGATCTGAGTAGGCGACAGATTTGAGCTTCTTACATGTCATACCGACGCAGAAGATCGAGTCTATGGGTAGGAGAAGTAAGATAGAGAGTAACTGGTCTTCTCCTATCCTTGTGATTGCTGCTGCTGATGATGATCCATTATTGGAGCTGCTGCTCTCTGCCATGGATTTGTGTTCCACTAGTGATGCTGCTGAGTCACAGTGGTGTTTCAGTTGCTTGATTTTTCCCATTTCTACTCCTCCTTCTCTTTCCTTTTTCTTTGTCCTGTTACAGTCTCAAAACTAATTACCGCGATACTACACAAGATCGTGATTGGATTGTACACATAAACATGAGTTTGATATAGTTTAAGATTGTTTTATAACGTTCGTATATGGTAGGCATACTATTATAATACAGTTAGTTAATGGAATTTCAAGTTACAGTTTCCTAACTAATTACCGTAATACTACACGAGATCGTGATGAGTTTGATATAGTCTAAGATCGTTTTATAATGTTTGTATATGATATCATAATACAGTTAGTTAATGGAATTTCAAGTTACAGTGTATTTTCTCTAAAACTACAAATGGAATATGTAAATGATTATGACATGACAGAATAGGGAGTGTATGTATTATGATTAAGTAGAGGACGAGAACTACATATTATATTATTATTATGGCATGTTGAAGCAAACAAGTCAAATCAAATGGTAATAAATGTAAATTCCATATGTACTAGGTGGCACAAATGTGGTTAGGTGAAATCTAGAGGACCAATGCCAATTGGATTTCATGATTTCCTTCTTTTTAAAATTAACTGGTCCTTTGATAAAGAGTGTCAAAAAGTTGTAAATATAAAAACTCACATAACCCTATTTCCCTTCTTACTAACATACTGATGAGCCAAAGAGATTTTGTTTCTCTTTCATATGCAGTTCGTCACCAAAGTAGAGCAAATTTTCGCTTATTATCCGGTTCGCAGTATGTGGTAGTTGAATCACATCGAGTTTGTAGAGGACGGTGGGATATAATTAATAATCAATTACATGTGAGGTGTGATGAGGTAAACATATAACATGGCTGAAATTTGCTTCACGACAACAAAAGCACAGTAGGAACGGACTCTCATCAAACTGACATTTGTTCTTTCTCTAGAATACATTGCACACTAATGAACAGCTAGCTATTACATTATTCATTACCGAAAGTAACCATAGAGCTCCAGGAAGCAAATGCATAAGTTCCAGGGAATTGTACTATCCGCTGTAGGAGCAGTAAGAACAACTCGAAAGAATCTGAATGGCAGTAGGGCATTCGGACCAATGATGGGCCAGGATGCAAATTGACCTGGCTTACAGATGGTTTCATCATTCTCATGTATTCTCAAGTCTGTCCAACTTTTACCATCCATCGACCCCTGTATCATATCCAACACAACTGCGTATTACAGACACCACTTTTGGAAAGATGAATGAACATTATATCCTGTATGTTTGACTATGTTTCATATCAGTAATGCATGTAGAATCGACTCATACCTGAATATTCCAACTTCTGAAAAAAGTTCTTGACCCGTCCTGCCTCAGTGTGTAAGCATTGCACATCAACTGCATGAAGAACAAACATAAGCACACAATAATTGCTATCGAGCAGAAATATGACTAGCGTGATTGTAAAATTCAAACCTGATGACCATGGCCAATGTCTACCATCCACCAAGCAGTTTTTCTTCCATCCTCAATTCGTGGACCAGCAAAAGATGTGCCCTAGATCAATTAAGATGGTCAATTTTAATGGTTCCTAACATGAACATATTTTCAGAAAATACCTAAAGCAGTTCAGTGGTTGGCAAGTTCATACCTGATAAGTCCTGGAGACTAATGCTTTAGGATCAGTGAATCTGGATAGTGGACTGCTCGCACTGATGCTAACTTTCTGAAATGTGATTGTTGCAACAGGCCGACAACTAATTAGTCCGAGAACCACCATTATGGCACCAAGTCTAGCAAATTAACATAGATTGAAAATTTTACCTTTGATAGTACGGGATTCATCCATTGATGTGCACCATAAGATGTACCTGCGTAGTACAGCATACCATTGCTATCTCCATCACATATGTACTGAAGTTCTTTATAACTTGATCGTCGGTGCTGGTATCTGACAAATGGACGACATTGTATTACCAAAGTATATATAGATTGTGGTCTGAAAGTATACAACTAGTAACATAATAGTTCCTCCCCCAGCTCAGCGTAAGTCACATATAACACGGTGGAACAGATATTGACTTATTAGCCTTCTGAATACACAGGCCAAATTTCTTATAACAAAATAATATTGTGAAGTATGCCATCCTAAATTTTTCATCTTTACTTACTTCAAAATTTTCTCAGACCCACATATTCCAGATTCCTGAAATGCAATGGCTTCTTCAACCTGTTCAAAATAATAGAATGTTAACACACATTCTCAAAGAAAACCTGCAGAGGTGAATTATGATAACTTACCAGTTGACTAAAAGAAGGAACACACCTGCTAAGATTGCTCATCTCCAACTGCAGAATTTCATATTTTGCAGTCAGATGAGATAAGTGACCAAAAAGTACCAAGTGCTACTGAAAATGGATTGACATTCGTACCTTTTGAAGTGTAGAATAAGCAATTAGAGGAAATCGTACAAAGCATAAAAATTCTTCTAGTGACTTGAGCCTTTCACCAAAAATAGTTTCTGGTGTCGAATTCATCAACATTTTATCTACTGTATCCCATCCGATAAACTCTTCCGCTTGCAGACACCACACTAAGATTGCATTGAGCACTCTTTCTTCAGATGTTACAGTCAAATCCGGATGCTGCAAGAATTTGTTAAACTGTTAAATTTCTTTACCATGCCCAAGGAAAAAACGATATGATTTAACATCCCTGTCAAGTGTCAACTGCCAAGAACTATGTGAATTACAGAATTAGAACAGCCTAATGATAATAATTTCAAGTAGTGTGACCCAAAGAAAGAAGAATAAATGAATGGAACTTTTCTCATTTGGGAAACTTATCGTGATCTCTACTCTCTAACATAACTTAGTTTCCTAGTAACAAAATGTTGCACATGCTTAATCTTAAAAGATATGCAGCGGAAGCTTTTTGATCCAGAATAAAAGGTCAAGGGTCTCATAACCAGAATTCAGATTCCTTAATTCTGCAAGTGCAAAATAAGAATCACCTGAAGAATGTTGCTAAAGGTTGCTTCATCCAACATGACAAAGTCCGTACTGGCTGTCGCACAATAATCAAAATGCATTGAGAATTTCCTTTCACATGTTTCCTCGATAAGCTTACATGAAGGGATGGATGAGATCACTTGTAAAATAGGGCACACTGAGTCCTGCAACAAAGTTGATAAGTTAGCAATATGAACTACCAAGTACCAAGCATTGAGCCAAAATTTGTCTGCCTCCCGTCCATTAAACTCGGAATAATAGAAAAAAGTTGTTGAATGACCTTCTGCCATTAGGAGAACACCATGCCTGCATGTAATATATAGATGAGAGGCATCAACATTTTGCAACTTTCTTTTTCCCTTTTATCATAAATCATCTCTGTTTTACTAGTTCTCGAGCCTGAAAACTTCACCAATTCTTTAAATTCCGGTCACAGGAGTAAGATAATATCTATTGTGGTACCTCAGTGAGGTGTTCTAAAAGTCTTTTACAGCACTCCTGGTGAAGAAGAGAAACCCCAAACTGATCTGCCAATAAAAGAAGCTGAAGGAACAACGTGTCAATGTCCATGCTACCCTCTATAAGCTCTCCAGTATACATGAAATTAAGCATAATCCTGAATGCTTCAAAGTAGACATCCTTTATATAAATCTTTGTGGAAACACTTTCTGACATCCCATTGGTGAACATCTGCAGCATAGTGATCATTGTGCACTAATCAGCCCTCAATCATACTGCAGATATATTGCAGGAAAAAGAAACTTATTTATATCATCCATAAGAAGCAATTTGTCCTCTAAAAGACTAGCACACCTGCTTTTCAGATACAAGCACCACATATCTTTTAAATTATCTAAAAGAGACATTTTCTCATGCTCAATTAAGACGACCATTTTGTGAACATGATAAATCTCTTGAAGTATCATATGTATTTTATATAACTGGAAACTCAGCATACCTTTGTAAAAGGGACACTCCATAGGCCAAGGACGATTCTATGTGAATGTGTAATTTCACCATAGCCCTCAATATAAATTTCCACATCACTGTACTCACCAGTAATTTGAAAATTAGAGAGCTTCTTAATATCAATAGGTAATTTGTTCAGAAACACACTGCCATAAGGGACACGAGAAATTGGATGAGAAATCTCGACACTTCTTCCGGAGTCAAAAAGTTTCTTATTGAGTTTAAAGCGTTCCATCATCTTATCACACTGATTGTAGAGTGTTACAACTCCAAATCGCATGCTCAGAGCACTCAGAGAACTAAGATACGACTCAGGAACCTGCATGAATAATTATAAAAAAAGAGGCATCAGAAAAAAGATGATAACCTCACAACATTCGAAGCACATATTTAGACCTTATGATCAACAAACATAAGCAAACATGCCTCACCTACATACATGAGCTACATTAGGATATGCCAACAGATAAAGGAACAAATTAATTAAATCGAGTTCAATAGGAATAAAAGATTAAAATTGAGTTCTATAAATGAAAATGCCCATTATTTATATTAAGCAGATTTCCAAATACAGAAAACTAAGATGATAGGCGAAAAGTGAAACTGACCTCCGTGTGGCCGGTGTATATATACTCAAGAAGTGCATGGAGTATCGGGTAGCTGACATCTTCTAGATGAAAAAAATTCTTCTCTGATGAACTGAAACTAAAACTTCCAGATGCAGCCAGTATGAATTTATGAGCAGGGACTGCCCTTTCTTCTTCTCCAACAATAAAGAAGAAATCAGATAGTTCCCAACTCTCCAGAAAATTTTCAAGTCCCCAGTTTCCATACTCTCCAATGTCTTCCTCGAAATCTTCATCTGTATGATCAATAGTGCTATTATATTCACCACAATCAACTTGCTTCCACAAGGATATGTGGTTTTCTGTCAAAGGCAGAACATTAACATTCCGATAACCAACATGTCTGTCCCAACTGCTAAGTCCAACATACTGAACATTGCAATTGGGGTTGGCATCCAACCACTGGAAAACGAGATTTTGGAAAGGATACCTTCCCTTCCCAATGCTAATCAATCCATCATATATGCTAATCCAGTAGCTCTGAAATGTCGAAGAACAGAAGAGATCAGTTCCAGCAACATCAACAACTGTTTTCCCATCAACCTGAATGTTGAGCTTCTTATTTCGGTGACTGCCGATGATTACTGTATAATGTGGACTGTTATCCCTTTTGTAATGGTAATGCTGATTGCCCGCGTTTTCCCGAAAGACAATTGTAACATCATTGTGTGCAAATGCATCGAAAGCCACACAGCCTCTTCCAGCCTCCCTGAATCTCAAGTCATCCAGCCAAGCACATTGAAAAGGTGCGACAGTAAGGAACTTCTGCTTTTTTTCCATCATAGATACCTTCTCTTCTTGATATTGATACGTCCACTGAAATAAAATAAAAAAACCATTTAAGCAATAATTTTCAGTTTGTTAAGTTATCCAGAGTGCACGTCAAAAGGCAATGTATCTTAATTCAAGACGACAAATAAAATGAGATAACACTAAATGGAGAATGAAACTTCACAATCACATGGCAAAGAGTCCATTCGGTTTTTTAACGCTTATCCAAGAAAATGCTCAATATGCACAACTTGCAGCCGTCTCATTTACATTCCTACCTAATGTATATCCATCCACAGTCACTAAGCAATCATGCTCAATCAAACTCTGAGCAACTCATTAACCCATCTCTCTCAACTCAATGCCAAATACTACTTACAGGGCCGCAAACAATAAGAATGTAATCAATTACGAACGAGATTCCTTCCTCCACACGGAAATTATTCGAGTTATTGGGAAGAAATATGCAGCTGAAACTAGTAGCTGTTGAACAATATGTAAATATTAACTAACTGCCATCTATCATGGACTATTAATATTCTAGTAAAATGAGCACGAATGATCAGAAACTCACTGCACTCAAGTTGACAAGGCCTAAAACAAATCAGACAGCTCAAAAGGCCAAGACAGAAACTTCACTATCTACTGAAAGTGAAAGAAGAAAGAAAACTTGCCAGAAATGGGATTTCAACTATGACCCACAAAATTAGTGTTTAACATGAGGCAAATGTTTCTGAAGCAATAATAACCACATACCTATCCAATGACCAAAAATATCTACTCATGAACCCACCAGAAGCAAGAAACAACAAAAAATCACGAAAAACAACAAAAGACAAGATTTGGTGAAATAAGAGCACACCTCAAGTTGATTGATGAGTGGATATTAATGAACAGAATCGTGTAATTAATATTGTACCGTGTTGGGAGTGGGATTAGATCTTTATCATCAAGGATATGAAACAAGAAGGTTTAAGAAACAAGAATCATAAAGATTGGATTTTTATGAGAAATCAGTGAAAAGGAAGAAGAGTTTCTGTGAAAAAGCAGAGAAACAGAGGCGATTGGATCGGGATTGGATATTTTTTGGATCAACTTCAAGTGAGTGTTTGCTGAGAAGGACAGATACGGACTGTTGCGAACTCGGGACGTGGCGTTTGGTAGGTTCATTGTTGTCACTAGTTTTTGTAGATGGGTAGAAATCCGACCCAACTCGAAACCTAAAAAAAAATTGTGCATAAAAATTCAAAGCTCATTTACGGGTTCTAGAACCCGAATTCATATCCAACCTAAAATATTTTTACGGGTCGGGTACGAATGCTAAATCCGTAACAATTAATCAGTCCATTTCAACCCATACAACCCCACTATATCCTTTTCTTCTTCTTCAACGTTTCTTCTTCTTCTTCATCTGGCTATCTGCTGTCTTCTTCTCCAAATCGAATTGATGGGCTAATAGTCTGATACGGTGATACCAATCTATCTGATCCGAAATCGAATTGATGGGCTGTCTTCTTCTTCTTCATCGTCGAGAGTCTCGCGACTTTTGATCTCCGAAATCGATATATATATGTTCATTCGAATTGGACGTCTTCGATTCCTTCATCATCATCCGTCCAGCTCCATGCCTCCATCCACAGGTAATCTTCTCTCCATTCGAATTGTAGTTTCTTGCTAAAATTATTCTCTTTTTTGGAAGTTGAGAAC
>JAYMSP010003847.1:0-18268 GCA_036897095.1 Plantago elongata
CCCCCCCACACACACACATATTATACTCTTACTTGGTGATATTTTCCAATACCTGTTTCCCTTATTATTGTTTAAGGAATTTTTGTTAGAATTTCTTAAAACTTTTGAACAATTTTTTTAGATGCGATATTACAATTATAATATTCAATCGAATAAATACTTATCGTTCATAACTCTCCAATAAATTTTTATGCAGATGATAAATATTACCCATTTCAGAGAATCAAACCCATGACCTCTTGGCTGCGGGTATCTTAACTTGCCACTCGGCTACGAACGCTTTGAACAATTTACATTTGCAATTTTAGATTTTTATTTTTCATATACGATATTACAATTACAATATTCAGTCGAATAAATACTTATCATCAATAAATCTCTATACAGAGGATAAATATCACCCATTTCGAAGAATCGAACCCGTAAACTCTTCAATGGTTTGACTGCAAAATTGAAAAAGTTTGACTAAAAAAACCAAAATAGGAAACTAGAAACAACCACGACCCACGAAAATTCTGAAAACTGTGCGGTCGGTCGCCGTGCTCTGTGATTAGCCAGGTAAAATGCACAAACGTACCCTATGTTCTTCGAAATATGCACGGTCGTATCCTATGTTCTTTAAATTGCACGGAGATACCTTATGTTCTTGAAAACTATGCACACTTGCTTCAATAGTGGTGTGTATTACACTCTCTACGTATGCAAGTGAGCTTACTATTTTTACATAAAAAAAATCTAAATTCACTATTTATATGACCAACAAATTAAATTTTCTACAAAGTGCAAAAATTTATAACAATTTTTTTTATAATTTCAAATATATTTTTTTAAAAACGACTACAGGGTGACTCCGAACCCCCGACTTATTGATTTCAAATAAAATTGTTAAGTATTTTTAAAAATATAATATTTTATTTAAGGTACATTTGTAAGTAAAAATGAAGAAAATAATATTTTTTCATATATAATTTTAGAAGATAAGTAAAAATATATTATTATAAATTTTAAATATGGTATAAAATATTTCCTCAAAAGTTATCGGAATAACAATAATTCATACTAATATACACTATTTAAAAATTATACCTTCAAGAAGTTAACACTTTTATTTTATATTTTCAAAGTTAATATAAATTTTGATAATATCACTACAATACTTTTAATAATTTTTTTATTTGTATCGATATTTTTAAATTAGTAGTGCTATTATGACTATTTATATTTCTTTTTATTTTCACAAAATTTATTTATTTTCATTATATTATAATTATTTAGTATATTTAATAATTTAAATCAATATTTTTCATCTTTGTCACAAAAAAGTAAATATATATTATGAAACGTAATATTTATATGATTAAAATGCAAGATTACTTACATACGTGAAGAGTTTAATACACATATTAGTATTGAATATAATGTACATTTGTGTAATTTAAATAACTACGACCTAAAGAAGATAGGTATATTTATGCATGATTAGCCAGACAGAGTCCTAATCGTGTGCTGGACCATTCAATTCAATGTCGATCTCCTGATCAACCCATATGGCCCTACCAGGGCGTTACGATAAGGAGTCTCAGACTCTCAGTATTGCCAAATATACATACAATTTTTTAATTCGTTTTCATCTTAATTGGACCTTTGGTTTCGTACACACTACCTAGTCTAGTCTTTGATGAAGAAAATCAGGAAAACAACAAACATGCTCTGATGCTCATTTGTTTTTTTTTGGTTTTGGTCATAAAAAATGGCATGACATGCATAATTAATTGGAGAGTTGGAGAAACAAAAGACAAATTTGTCTACGTCTTCCCTTTAATTAATCTAGTTCCGATCTATAGAGGTGACTGTTTTTGTGGTGCAGAGTGAGGCTAGAGAATACAAGCCAAATAAATGGCAGACGATATGATCAACAAAGCACTCATCGTTCAAAACCCGGAAAATATCAGTCGAAAAGAAGCGATTTTTGAGGAACTGAGGAGGCAATTATGGCTGGCAGGTCCTCTCATCTTGGTCAGTTTGTTGCAGTTCTGTTTGCAGTTGATATCTGTAATGTTTGTTGGTCATTTGGGAGAATTGGCTCTTGCTGGTGCCTCATTAGCCACCTCGTTCGCCTCCGTAACCGGTTTCTCATTGTTGGTGAGGATGATTAACAACCCTCTTTCTCATAACGATTGCTTCTCTAACATGTTCTTATCTAATGTCACTGTTGTTCCAGATAGTATATATCGCCATACCTGTGTGACTGTGTCATGGTGTGAATTCCTTCTTTGAAGTTTCTGATTTCAAGCTGTTTATGGTTTAAAAATATGTTTTAACAATACACTAGAAACCTGCATTCCATTTTCACTTCCTAAACAATAAAATAACGTTCTCCTAACATGTTTATTTCGAAAATAAATTTATAGTAGTATGACTTAAAATTGATTTAGTCTTTCACTCCATTTTCACTTCTGGTATGCTTTCTTTGCACCAAATTTTTAATCCTCACATGATCTTGCAAGGAGAAAGCAGTTTATAATCCAAAGTTTCTGATATTTTCATTATAATTTACAACATAGTGTATAGGAAGTTAAGAACTTGTTGCTCAAAAAGATACTTGGTACTTGAAATCACCATCAGTACATAACAACCTTCGTGATGTGCTATCAAACCGGAATGCACCTATGTTGAATTAGTCTCCTTTTCGTCCGTGTACTTATAGTTATATGTAGGCTGCAGACGGTGAGTCGTGCTTAAAATAAGAGCAATTCATAGACATGATATAGCAGTCCCTAGCCTAGAACAAAAACATGAGAGGTACCACAGGAAACAGATGCTCTCAGATTATGAGGACTTTTTATTTATAATGTTAAGTACCACTGCATACTTTCTTGCTCTATTGATTATTTGTTTTTTGGAATGGATTAAGACTTTGTGTGTGCAATTTTCTGTTGAAATATTGTTGAGCTCTGAGAATGAAATATATCTATAAAAAACTGTAATGAATCTTGAGCTCCATTAGTATATCTTAATGCATGTGTCTAATTTTTCGTCCCTTTTTGTGATCGAGTAGATGGGCATGGCTAGTGCATTGGAGACGTTGTGTGGTCAAGCATTTGGAGCAAAGCAGTATCATATGCTTGGCATACATATGCAGAGGGCAATATTAGTCTTGTTACTAGTTTGCATACCCCTCGCTGTTATTTGGGCAAACACCGGTCCAATTCTAACTGCTCTAGGTCAAGATCCACATATAGCCATACAGGCCGGCCTTTATGCGCGTTTTATGATTCCAAGCATTTTTGGTTATGGCCTACTGCAATGCCTAGTCAGATTCCTGCAAACACAAAATATTATTTTCCCCATGTTGATAAGTTCTGGAATCAGTACTTTGTCCCATATTTTGTTGTGCTGGTTGCTTGTTTTCAAATCTGGCCTCGGTTTCAAAGGAGCCGCTGTAGCTAATTCCATATCATACTGGTTGAACGCTTTGATATTAGCCCTTTACATCAAATTTTCCCCGTCGTGTAAAAGAAGTTGGACAGGAGTTTCAAGAGAAGCTCTACACAATGTTTTCACCTTTGTTAGGCTTGCCATCCCTTCAGCACTCATGGTCTGGTAAGTAATCTACTAATTCCTTCGCAATTGGCTCGTGTTTATTAGAAGAATCTATGTTGATGAATTTAGTACTGTTTCTGATGAAAATGTAACAGCTTGGAAAACTGGTCGTTTGAAATGATGGTTTTACTTTCTGGTCTGCTACCACATCCTGAGTTAGAAACCTCAGTTCTTTCAATCTGGTGAGAGTTTTTCCTAATCCATTACTCGGAATGTTCCTATCTACGGAGCTAATTACTAAAGTTTTCTCACAGCCTTAATACAGCCGCAACGGTTTGGATGATACCCTTCGGACTCAGTTGTGCTGTAAGGTTAGTTCATGCTGCAAGCTTGCCTATAAGTAAAGATTTGCCAATATAGATATCGAGATAGTATCATCTAATTGTCTTTACATCTATATAAATAGTACGAGGGTCTCAAATGAACTGGGAGCTGGCAATCCACAAGCTGCACGTCTAGCAGTTATGGTGGTGTTATTCATGGCGCTAAGTGAGGGAGTTCTAATAGGATTGCTTCTGATTTTAATACGGAATGTATGGGGATACGCTTACAGCAACGAGGTTGAAGTCGTTCAGTATGTAGCAACAATGATGCCAATTCTTGCTTCATCCCACTTTTTGGATGGCATTCAGAGTGTTCTTTCTGGTACTTGTACTTGATATTAAGAAAATGTAACATCACACTACTTGAGTTTTGTTTGCTTATTCATGCCTAACGCTACCTCATCTCTGTGAATGTTTAGGTACCGTCAGAGGATGTGGGAGGCAGAAGATTGGAGCCTTCATCAATCTTGGATCATACTATCTTGTGGGCATTCCGGTCGCTATATTGCTAGCGTTTGTTTTCCACATAGGCGGAAAGGTAAAATCGATGGAATGTATCTAGTTTTTATCGTGAAGTATCATAATGTATCATAATATGTGTGCATCTGCCTGGTTTAACATGTAACAGGGTCTTTGGTTGGGAATCCTGTGCGCGCTGGTGATGCAAGTGGTGTCCCTTTCGGTTCTAATAATACAAAACGACTGGGATCAGGAAGTAAGCTCTTAATCTTGAGTTATTCAGATGAATGTTAAAATCATACTCAGACTGATGAAGTGTTTGGAAATTGGTTCTTTTGTTAGGCAAAGAAGGCAAGAGAAAGAGTGTATGAGTCCACAATTCCTGTTGATGGACTGTCATGAAGATCCATATTGCTGATTATTCTGGATTTTAGTTTTCCAGAATCAATTTTGAATGATTCTTGTGTAACAGGGAATTACAAAATCAGATTAGGAGTCTTCAAAGACATTTCTGAAGATTATAAGGATCTGGACTTTTACTTTTAGACTGTCAATATCAATGTTGATATAACAGTTTGAGTAATAGAGACTTTAACTGAAAAACATACACAGTGGAAATAACACAGAGATGTTTTTCTACCAACTGAGCCAAAAGGAAAAAATTCACGATTCAGAATTGAATCAAACAAAAACAAGTTGAAATCTTGAATACAAAAGCTAAACAGGGAAACAATGTCACCTATTATTATAAGATGTTGATTTAGTACGTTCTATATGATTCAGAAACTATATCTATCCAACAACATCCGCAAAGTTTAGCCAAACTTGTTGTGCGTCAACACTCAAGACTACTAGAAATATGATGTTATTGCTATATTATCTAGCTAGTCTCTTTATAAAATACTGGCCTTCATCTTCAATATATAACATTCACATTGATCAAATCCAGATCTTCTTCACTTTCTCATCCTTATCTTCAAGAATGCATCTTCGATCTTTTCTCTAGAGAATCCAATCTATTAGGACTGATTGGTATAGAATTTGAGTGGACTTTTTAAATTAAAAATGAATTTTTTTTTATAGAAAATATTCAATTTGAGTGGAAAGATGGCCACTCCAGCAACAGTATAACAACAGGGCATTAATCTTTATCTCCGAAGACTCCAACATTCACCAAACTCTTTAACTCATTCATTCTTCTACCTGTTACACACTAAAACAAAACTATCTAACTAGATTGAGTTATGATGAAGAATGCAATATTACAAAACTACCCTTGATCAACAACAGTATTAGAGTTATGAAAACAGTTCAATTTCAATCTACCCCTTATTACGTTGCATCACAGCACCTAAAATGAAAACAAAGATAGAAGATGATGGGAACATAAGATCATACAATTTACAATTTAGATCACAAACAAAGTTTGACCGAATGAAAAACTAGAGTTAAGGTTACAGACCCATAGTTGAAAACACAAAAGAAATAGAAGAAAAAATAAAAAAATATTTCAACACTTGATTTATGTCCTGCCATTCTTCTTCATCACCTGGAACACTCCCACTCCATCTTATGTTTCCACTTGTTCCCCTTGTTGTGGAGAAATAGGTGCGATGAATAAACATCCCTTGAGTCCTATCATCCAGTTCGGCCACCTCATCAACAATTGACTGCTCAAACGAAGTTCTGAAAATACAACACCAACTGGGGCAACAACAAAAACATGTTAATCTTGCTAAGGTAGATATTGTAATTTAAGCACTTTTGATTTGTGACCCCTGGAATTTTCTTTCTCATATATCATCAGCTCAGCTGTAGGGACAAACCTTCATCCACAAGCCATAGAGCATAAAAGGATTCCTACATCAAGCCCCACTGTAGCAAGCACTACAACAAAATTAATATTCAGCATCATTAAATTTTGTAACTATGAGGTAGGTGTCTCTTATAACATA
Source organism: Plantago elongata (assembly GCA_036897095.1). NCBI lineage: Eukaryota > Viridiplantae > Streptophyta > Magnoliopsida > Lamiales > Plantaginaceae > Plantago > Plantago elongata. Next base: position 6,341 of record JAYMSP010003847.1, read on the forward strand.
AATTAATTTAATGTTATTATTTAAGTAATGCCACAAGTAACGATGTAGCTAAATATATAATGTCACAAGTTATAAGTATATTAACACTTTATAAGTGTCATTTATTTTTATCAGGATAACAATTGCAATTGATACTAAATTGTTTATTAGTAACAATTATAAATGAGACAAAAAATTGTGCATGTTACAATTTGTAATGACACTATATGTACAAATATCTACATTTAAGATTGTAATATTATGTGATTCTTGTCACACTCACTTATGTCACCTAATACACAATGTTTTGACATTCTACAGTGTCACGCTTTCTATTATTATTATCACTAAAAAATGACACCAGAACTTCTCCTCTGTCAATTTACAATGACACTCATTATATAAACTACTACATTTGTAAGAGTCGCAAAAATACGGTACGTGTTAGAAAATTAATTTAAAAATTAATATTACTATTTCGACATTAAACCGTGAATGTTGGGTTAATTTTAGAAATTAAACGTCGAGTGAAAACGTTAGAAAATCATTAACGGGTAATAAAATAATAATCAAAATAATAAAATAAAAATATTTATTTTAATTTTTATATGACTTAAGTTCGAATTGAATATTGCCTGGGAATCGACTTTGCATTTTTCTGGAATTTATTTACGAGCCGTTTGGGAACCAGAAGAAGCCAGGTGTATATAGTGGTAGAAAGACCATTGTACCCCTTAAATTAAGTATTATTCTTCCCCAAATTCAATCTTCTCCCGTTCATACCAAACCGCCCATCTCGGCATCTCCTCTTCCCCTCTTGTTCTCTCCTCAAACCACCACCTCCGTGCCAAGACCCGCCCTATCCGTGCCAAGCTCGCGCCAAGCCGGCGGCACCGCTCCGGTCTTCCCCCCCCCCAAACCGCGCCCCATGGACCGGCCACGGCATGGAAGACGCGTGGCATGCGGCCGCATGGCGAGTCTTCCTCGCGCCACGACGTCGACTCTCCCCCAAGCTCCGCCTATATATATCGGCCGCTCCCCCTCCTCTTCCACTTGCGCCACCAAGAAGCGAAGAAACTGAACTGTTTGCCTTTGCCCAGTTCGACCTCTTCCACTTTGGTTCCGATTTAATTTTCCCCTTTTCCCCCCTCACTGCTCGCCCGTCACAACGCCACCACCGCGCACCGCCGTTGCCCTCTTGCCGGAGTTGAGTCGCCATTCACGGTCGACTTTCGATTAGTGGTCTTGCTCGTGAGTTAATTAAATTTGGGGAATGGGAAAAACTTGATTATAATGCAGTTTGATTGTTGCAAACTTTTAACGTAGTGATTTCATTCGGTTTAAAGATTTTGGCTTCTGTTATTGATTACATGGTGACCATAGCTAGACTAGTTTGTGGGAATTTTAGTCACCTATTAGTTTTAGTATACTGCAGTCTGGAAATTTGAAGAAGAAAGATGATTATAACATAGTTGGTTGTTACAAGCTGTTGATACATTAATTTCATTCAGTTTAAAGATTTTGCTTCTGTTAGCAATTACATGGTGTTGAATTGATAGCTGGAATAGCTTATGGCATACTGCAGTTGTTTGTTGATTAGAATGGTATTGTCCAATTTAAATACTAAACATCAATACCCCTTTCAATTAAGGTGCTCCAATTAATTTTTAGGTAAAATTGACCAATTTATCCGATTTTGACCAAAAAAGAAAAAGGAAAGATATAATCAATGACACGTGTCACCTCCTTATTTTAAAAATAAAGGCAAATTACATATATGCCCCCAATTAGATTCAAAACTTGCAGATGGCTACCACTTAGATCAACAATTACATGCAAGTCCTGCTCGATATAAATCAATAACACTGAAAACCACGAATTAGACTTTTGGTGAATTTAAACTTGAAAAAGTTTGTTTTGCCCATCTTCAAATATCATATTTTGAAAATGGCCAAACAACCTTAACTAAATGGTGGACTTCGATGTAATTGATCGTTTATGATTGTTAAAAACTAAAGTCCCTGTATAAAATTAAATTCTCAAGTTAAATTACAACTACTCCTTTCATATCCCTATAAGTCAAAATTTTAGTCAAATGATATTTAAAAAATGATAATAATAAATTTTCATAATTTAATTATATATATTTTCAAACATTTTGGACTTAATTATAAAATTAAAAATTCTTTATGGGCCAAATTGAAAGAAATCAAAAGTGCCAAGCAAAATTCATTTTACAACGTCAGTCCTTAATTCAACCCTAATTCTCAAAAGCAAGGGTTTGAAAATTTTAAAACATCCAATTAAGTCAATGGTTTTTCAAAATCGGATTCAATTATTAACCAAATTCTACCAAGACCAAACCCTCATGTTCACCTATATATAATCAATCACAAGAACAACTAAATGATCAAAATAAGCCTTTAATTTCGGATCATAGAACTTGATTTTTTGCGGAGTTCCCCACTGGTAGATCAACCGATTGAGATCATTTTCATTCTTAATTCTCATTATCAATGGCAATCGATGACTACCATTCCAAAAAAATTCTTAGAGGAAAATTGTTTTCATTCCCATAAAGCTTCTTATTGTTCATTAATGACGGCTCGACATTTTTTTGTTACCTTCAACTTTCAACATAAATCGGGTCAAGGGCGAGTCCAATAACAATTGGGATGGTGGTGGAACATATGGTAGGGTAGAGATAGGCGGTTTCTAGTGCCCGGAAAGACCGACGGAAAATGGTGAAGTAAATTTTGTAACTTTTATTTCCCTCTTAATTAAAATGGTTAAGTTAATTTTGTATTTCAATATTGTTTTATTTAAAATGATATTTACAAAGAAATAGATAAGGGCATGTTTGGTTTAGACATAATTGATTTAGCTTTTAAGTTGGTCAACACAAATGGATCTAAATGTAATTGTTGATTAGAGTGGTATGCAGATGTGAGAAGGACATCTAGGGGGAAGGTGTATATAATATTTCCTAAAATTAATGTAAATTTTAATTTTTTTAAGAGTAAATTTTAATAAATTCAATAATATAATATTATAAAATAATTAAAATATTGTTAAAATTTAATAATTGTGAAATATTATAAAAATATAAACATTACAAAAATGTAGCATTGACAATGAAGTTAAGGAGTACGTGGACTGCAGTTATATATCCTCATGTGAGTCATCTTGGCGTATGACGGGAAGAGATATACACTACAAAGACCCGCATGTAGAGCTTTTATCATTTCACCTTGATGGTGAACATAACATGATCTTCAAGGATGTTTGTGTGATAGATGATCTTACTGAAAAGAGCAATACTATTGCCGAAATAAAATTCCTTAAGCGGATGGAATACAACAAAAAACACCCTGAGACACGAGTGTACTTATATGTTGAGTTACTGAAGCATTATGTGTGGGATCAAGCCCATAAAGATTGGAAGCCAATGAAGCAATTCAATTGTAAAATCGATAGGGTATATCATGTTCCTATTAGAACAGGCCCGACATACTTCCTTAGGATCATGTTGAATCATATTAGAGGTGCTAAATGCTACGAGGATCTGAGAACAATAGATGCATTTATTCATCAAACATATTGGGAAGCATATTATGCTCAAGGATTCCTAGATGATGATAAGGAATGCATTGATTCTATCAAGGAAGCAAGTTTTTAAGAATTCGTAGAATTTTTAGCCATTTATTTGCTATGATTTTTCAGTCCGACATCATGACCGGTGTATGTATGGAAAAATATATGGGAATTCTTATCCGATAATATTGAATACATAATGAGAAGGAAACACCATAATCTAGGTAATCAATGTTGCAATTTATTTTATTTTTTTATTATTAATTATTTTAATTTATTGACAACATGTTATTTTAATAGTACCTTTACTTTAACCACATTTAATTTAAAAACAGATTTGGAGCTCATCAAGGAATAGTTGTTGAATTTCATACTTTTTTAGATAGAAACATTGTTGTCTCGAAATGGATGGAGTTTATCTCAAGTTGAGGGCATGCCAAGGCCAGATGAAGTTGTTGTCGAAGATGGTCAAAACACTCTTATTTTGGAAGAGACATAATATGATACCGTTGTAATGGCTCGAGAACATGATCCGTGTTTGATTGATGATCAACGTGATGTATACAATATTATCATGGAAGCTATATCACTGGGGATGTTTTCTTTCTGTATGGCTATGGTGGTATTGGAAAAATATTCTTATGGAAGACACTTTGTTCATCTATACGAGGTAGAGGTGATATTGTTCTCCCAGTGGCATCAAGTGGTATTGCTTCTTTATTGTTTCTTGGAGGTCGGACTACACATTCTAGATTTATTAGCATTCCTTTGAATGTTGACGAGACGACCGTGTGTAGCATGATTGTCCATGGATCTAATCTAACTGGATTATTGAAGAAGACAAAGCTCATTATATGGGATGGGGCACCTATGACAAACAAGTTCTGTATGGAGGCATTGGATCGAAGTCTAAGGGACATTATGAGAAGAGCCGACGGTGAGCCTTCTAACTTGCCCTTTGAAGGATTGGTGGTTAACTTTGGAGGCAATTTTAGACATGTATTGTTTGTCATCCCTAAAGGAAGTAGGTAAGATATTGTCCATCACGCTCTCATTTAATCTAGAAACATATGGAGCCATTGTCGTGTTCTCAATCTCACCGAGAACATGCGTCTTCGGGTAACTATCATAATTCCATATGTTCATTTTATCCATAATAGATATTACATCTGTTTACTTTTTTCTAATTATTTATTCTCTTATGTATATTAACAGTGAGGTAGCACATCACATGAGGTTCATGAAATTAAGGAGTTCGCCAACTGGTTGTTGAAAGTTGGTAAGTTGGTGATGGTGAAGTAGGTGAGACAATGATGGTGAGGTTGAGTTTAAATTTGAATGATGATATAGTCATCCGTGGTGCATCGAATCCATTATATGTTATTGCCAAGTCTACATACCCCTCTATTTTAGGGCATGTTGGTGATGCCAGCTACTTTGAAGATAGGGTTATTCTAGCTCCAACAAATGAGGTAATACGTACAGGAAGTGAAGGACTATATCATGTCCTTACTGCCTGGTGATGCCCATGAGTTTCTGAGATCAGATATCATATGTCCTGACAAAGATGACATAGTTAATAGAGAAGATGTCTATACAACTAGGTTCCTCAACACAATTAAGACATCAGGTGTACCGAATCATGTCATTCGACTTAAGGAAGCTTGTCCAATTATGCTTCTCAGGGACATAGACCAAGCCGATGAATTATGTAATGGCATGAGGCTAATTGTTACTATACAAGCTACGAAGATGAATGAGAAGAATGCAGTCCATAAGGTACTGATTGCACGAATGGTGCTCACACCATCTGATCTTACCAAGTTTCCTATCATATTCCAGCGAAGAATTTTTCGATATATGTTTGTTATGCCATGACAATCAATAAGAGTCAATGTTAGTCTTTGAATCATGCGGACCTATATCTTCCAAAATATGTTTTAAGTCACAGTCAATTATATATTGCATTTTTGAGAGTGACGAACATAAAATGGCTCAAGGTTTTGACTTTAGATGAAGATGTAATCCCGCCGATAGAACCATCAACGTTGTTTAAAGTAACATTACTTGAATTAATATAAAGACTATTTTATATTCAACCTTACTCCTTTGTTATCTTTAATGCTATTCAACCTTACTCCTTTGTTACTTTCTTCTGAAAGATCTAAAGACTATTTTATAGTTATATCTTTTATCACATTACTTGAATTAATATTTTACTTATATATTTTTGTGCTTACTTTTACTTTTAATTGTATTATTATATTTTATATTCGAAGTCAACCATTACGTGACATCGTTACATCTTAGTACTAGTTTTATTTTAACTATGTACAACTCTATAGAAAAATCCAATTTATTAAGTTCAGCAGTTTGAAAAAACAAACCCATAGTCGATTTTTGTTGAAAAGCTCAATGCAACTGTCCTTAACAAACAATATTCCCTGTTACCTCATTCCCGAAATGTTGTTCGTGTGCACTACACCCCTTAAACCCCTATCCCCATTCACCTCCCTCGCACCTTCTCCCCCAAACACCATCCCCAAATGCCACCCCCAATCGGAGCGCTCCGTCACTTTCGACGCCGGCGACACCTTCTTCCGCCACGAGAGCTCCACCGCCCGTGACCTCGGCGTCCTCTCCGCCGCCCTCTACAAAAAATCCCACCACGCACTCAAGGTGCTCGACGTTATGTGCGGCTGCGGAATTCGCTCTCTACGCTACCTAGCCGAAGCTCAAGCCGACTTCGTATTGGCCAATGATGCCAATCCTGACTGCGGAGACATTATTGCCAGAAATTTGTCCAGGGCGGGAAGTGAAAACGAGAGCTGGATTGTCAAACATTGTGATGCTAATCGGGTTTTGACTCAGTGTTATCTGGATAAGGAATTCTATGACTTGATTGATATTGACTCGTTTGGTAGTGACTCCACTTTCGTCAGGGCTGCTTTCAATGCTGTTAAGTTGGGTGGGATGTTGTATCTTACTTCCACGGACGGGTTTTCGTCGGGCGGTCATCGGCCTCAACAGTGAGTGTAGTGTACGTGTTTGTGTCGAAGAGGTGGTTATATTGTGTCTCTTAGTAGCTTTTGTGTAATGTTGATGATGCTGGTTCAGTAGTTAATTGGGATTATTGTGTCTCATTATATTGATGCACTTTTTTTGCGCAAGGTCGCAAGGACGATCATTAGTTGTGCCGAAAAGGTTTCATTTATTAAGTGGTGTTACCATCATTGAACATGTTAAGGAATGTCAATTTAGCTTTCAAATGAGTCTCAGGTATGGTGTATAGGATGTACTCCACTGAGTATAAGGGAGGAGTTCCTGAGATATATTTGGAAATTTGTGGGCAGTTGTATTGTATTTCTATATGTCATCATTTGGTCAGCTCGATTATGCTTTTGATATGATTCCTGAAGCTATTTGTTTCTATATTGTAGGACTCTGGCTGCATATGGTGCATACATCAAGCATATGCCTTATTGCAATGAAGTTGGTTTGAGAATGGTTATAGGTGGAGCTGTGAGAGAGGCCTCTGTATTGGGTTATCATGTTGTGCCTCTATTCTCAAACTACTCATACCATGGCCCTGTGTTTCGCATCATGCTCCAAGTTAGGCGTGGGAAGTTTGATATGAACAGGTTCTATACTTTTCTTTTTTTGTCAATCCTTGTTTCCTATCTTCATGTAGTTTAAATTTTGATTATAAATTGTTTCCCTTGTAACAGGCATTATGGCTTTATCAGCTACTGCAATAAATGTGGAAATTCTAGAACATTCACATGGAATGATCTGGGGAAGATGAAGTGTGATTGTAGTAATGTACTTGTGTTCTCCTTCATTCTGATAGATCCTAAGAATCTAATGTGTATAAACCACTAATTGGTAGAGAATAATGTTATAGTATATGGTGAATTATAGTAGTAGCATTTACTCGAAGTGCAATTTGGTTATTATTTTTTGGATATTTACACTAAATTCTTGATTTTCAGAAGAATGAAAATCAACGCATTTAGGGAAACCATTCTCTTGAAAGTGTCTTAGCCTTCTTTGTTTCCAAATTGTTTATATCTTTGCTGTTTACAGGTTCGCAGTTCACTTGTTGTTTCAGGACCCCTGTGGATAGGACCTCTTCACTGTGCATCCTCTCTTAAGGAGATGCTGAATTTGGCGGAGCAATGGGATTGGACTGGAAATGGAACAGGGGCAAATCTTGAAACTCTGATAAACGTGATGATTGACGAAAGTGACCCATTACTGCCACCTGGATTCATAAAAATGGATGAGGTAATTGTAGAACGAACCGGTTGTGTTTTCTTTTCTGTCTAAATCTTAACTCTCATAGTTACACTTCCCTCTCATGCATTGGCATTGTTGCACTTGCACATATATCTCTAAATTTTGGATTTCATGTCACCATTCTGCTTTGTTTGCTAAATGGATCGGAATTATTCTATTCAACCCCCTCCCCCAACTTCTGTTTTTTCTATGATTAAGTGCGCAGGTGGCAAGGAAGCAAAGTGTTAAGTAAGTTTAAAATTGTAACAAGCAAACAAATCACTACAACACATTACAATTTCAACCCAATTTCTTGTCTGTAACTGACGCAGGTTGCAAGTCGAGCGAAGGTTAATTCCCCTCCCATAAATTTGGTGCTGCATACGCTACGCAAGGTACTTTGCCTACTATGATCTCACTTACTTCCAGTGTTTTCATTTCCATTGGAGTTTCCCTCCTTATTGGTGTATGATTGGTCACAGGAAGGATATGCTGCCAGCAGATCTCATATAACCCCAAATGCAATAAAGACAAACTGCTCTACGGTCGATTGTGTGAGAATTGTGAAGGATCTCCAAAACGCTAGTACCAATGAGGAATTGCATCTTGTCACTGAAGCATAATGATCATTAAGTGGTGTCGTGTTATCAAAGGCACAGTGAAAGCAGAATGCTCACCAGTCACCACTTTGATGGAGATTACTACGTCTCTTACACCAAGGAATCAGTAAACCCCTTCTTTTAGCAAATTATGGTGGTTACTGCCTAGGTAAATGGGTGACACTTGACAAGTATGGCTGGAATTCATCTACAGAAATATAATTTGCGTTGTGTAATGTTCAAGGGAGCTTCAAAAGACTCATCCACACAGGGCAAAATCTGGAGCAGGCTTATAATTTGTCCTGAGATGTATGTACTTTTACATGTAAAGTTGAGGTAAATGCAGTAGCAGTGTTAAGGTATTGAAATAGTAACATCTGTGTCCTGGACCTCCAGTTGAAATATCTTCTGCTGATTACTGCGTAATTGTGTAGAAAACAGAGATGTAATACTGGGCGAACGCAGAAATTTTGGTAAGTGGCCTCAAAATTTAAATGGATTTATTTTTATAAATTCATACATATATTCTATATCAAGCTTATAATATTTAGGGCTTATATCATATTGCTCCTTTCCAGCAGGCCGGTTATCAAATTGGTCCCTTTACTCTTAACAATTACGTTAGAGTTCAAAAACAGGAGAGAGAGTTGACCAGCTTAATTCTTGTTTTGTAAAGGGAACAAACCAAACATGGTCTTATCGAATTACTATTCATCTTCTTCTTCCTTTCACATCTCCTCCACCGCCCACCACCATCACCTCCTCCACCGCCCACCACCGTTGCCTCCTCCACCACCCCCCTCCAATCTGGACCCAATCTTGACTGTAGCAATTTGAGGTGGTGATGGTGTTGTATTCTTATATGATAAATAAGAAATCGAGGCAGATCCGATCTAGCTTGCTTCCATGACGATCTAGCTTGCTTCCATGTCCATGGAAGCTCCGATCTGGAAGTGAGCAACCATGGTTGGAAAACTTGAAGCTTCACTTCCATGGCTGGTAGCTTCAAGTTCCATGGCCATGGAAGTTGGCCGGAGCTCCGGTCACATTTCGCTGGTGACCGGATAAAATAATCTACAAATGCACATAGGACACAACAATTCGCACCAAATTGAGCTACTACGAAAGGAGAAACAAATCAGAGCAACTACCTTTTCCGTTGCTTATCAGCTGGATATGCCCTATCGTCATCATCATCCTCCACACTATCATCACCACCAGCGTTAGCCTCCACCACATCTAAACCACCTTCATCTTTCTGCACCACGCCCGAATTAGGACTCAATGACGAATCCTTGGGAGGAGGATCACAGAATAACACACCATCATTCACAGGGTACTGATCTATGTCATCAATTGCAAGATCACAGCCCGAATCCGGCAAGGTATCCACCGGATCGGCAAGCCAGTCGCAATTCAGTTCATCGATGTTGTTGAGCAGGTAGTCAATATCAATTACATATAGGTCCGCACGTGCAATGGGTTGGGCGCCTACAAGTAAAGCTGTTTGGCTGAATCAAAAATCAAATTTTCGAACATGGGGTAAAAATGAGTTTTCCGCGTTTTAATTCGTGAAAAGTCAAATTCGTGGATTTCAGTGTAATTAAATTTAACGAACACGGTGCTCATATGTTATTGTTCAACTAAGAGGGATCCAGATGTAATTGACAACTCTTCGTAGGGGTCCATATGTAAACATCCCTAATATTTAAGTTGAAAGTAATTAATTGTAGTTCATTTAAAATTTTAAAAATAACTAAAAAGGAAGATATTTGAAATTTTGAATATGAAATTGATGTTAGGTAATTTATCTACAGATGAATCTATATTATAAATAAAAATATTCATTTGTTAACTAAAATATATATATTGTTAATAGAAAGAAATTTTTGTATAAGAAGAATATTATATTAATAATTATATATATTCATATATCGGTTTTGTATTTTTACAAATAATTATATAATTAAATACATTTGATTAGGACTCATATATTAATTAGAAGGAGTAAAATTCCAGTGGCATCATTTCATGCCTCTTGCTTACACTTGGTCTCGCCCGTGTGTAAGACTATATTGCTTTCAGCAGAATACAGAGATGTAAAATTATCTTGAATGTTAAATTCAGAATAATTTTTACTAAACATAAAACGCATTTTTATATATTATAAACAGTATCATAAATATTATAATTAATAAAATAATTTTATAATTATAAATAATTATAATTTTACCTAAAAACATCTAAACATGTTTATTTGAACCAATCATATTATCCGAAAAAAATTGAAGAAAATTTAAAAGAACACGAAGAACGAAAACGAAGAACGAAGAACACAAACGAACCATCGCCCCTTTCTGGCCGGAGAAGCTCCGACCAGGTCGTCTGGTCGGAGCTGCACAACTCCGATCAGAGTTGCATAGTTGTGCAGCTCCGATCGGCACGATCTGCCAGGATACGGTCCTGACAGATCTGATTCTGACCAGGACCGTGTCCTGGTCAGACTTGGTTCTGGCCAGGATTCAGTCCTGGAGGTCTGACCAGGTTCGAGTCCTGGTCAGTTTGTGTTTTTTTAATTTTTTTAAAAAAAATTATTAATTTAAAGTTAATTAATTTAATTATACTAAGTAATTAAATAAATATTAACAATTACGAATATGAATTATAACAATATAAATATTTTAAATTTATCATATTTTTAAAGTATGCTTAATAATTTTATAATATTAATTTTCGTTACGTTATGGTATCGTAGTGTATATACGTTTATATATTTTTGAAGATGTGATGATTTGATAAATTTTACGAAAATTAAAATTAATTTTATATTTTATATAATTTATTGAATCTTTTAAAATATATAAAGATCGTATCCTGCATTTAGTATATACAATTCAGTGTTTAACCATCCCACCGTTATTACTGTTTTTATTGAGCTATACATGCCATGCCAACAAGATTATATAAAAGCTAGGTCTAGGTGCAAGAATAATATAGAAAGATAGCAAGCTCAAAGTTCAAATCCATATGAGAACTCATGTACAGCTCCAAATAGACAACCCTCTAAACTAGAGGACTGCGATGTAGCCCCAGAATTCATTTATTCGCGAATATGCTCTCATAACAACCGTACAGAAGAAGGTAGTTGTAGGAATATTAAATAATTAATCGTGTATATCGATAAAATGATACAAAAAATATATACAAATTACAAGATGCATTGTCTAATCTAATTAGAAATCTAATACTAATGTAACTAGAAGTTTAATATATATATACTATACTAATGTTAATAAAATTCTATAGTCTATCACATCCCTACAGTCGAAGCGGGAGGAAGTCTAACACTGAGACTGTCACGAAAATCATCAAAGAGTATACTCGGAAGCCCTTTCATGAAGATGTCTGCTAACTGATAGCGAGAAGGAACATGACGAATTCGAACTTCGCCTTTAGCAACCTTTTCACGGACAAAATG